>VXBA01003207.1:434052-466520 GCA_013399895.1 Serilophus lunatus
AAGAGAGAGAGAAAGGCCTAGAAAGATTGAGATCTCTGTCTCTGTTGGTGTCCTGTACTTTTCTACCCACCAATTAGGTTTCAAAAATGCGTATTTATTTGTATATTCTGTCACAGGGGCATAAAGTCTTATTCTACCCTTAACACTTGGAGGGTTTTCCTCTGCACACAAATAACTACCTTTATTTCCAGTGGTCACGAATAGGACTACTCAACATTAGCTGGCAACTTTTTTTTTTCTTATGGAAATGCAATGAATGTTCCTTTGTTACATGTTGATTTGGTATGGTATCTGCATTTAAAGTGCCTCCATGTTGTAGATGAGCTATGCTTTTCACATTATGTTCTTTCTTTTGGTTTTCAGGCAAATTAATTAACATGATACAGAAAAAGGAGAATACAAATGCTGAAGCCCTCACTTTAAGCCCTCATACTCTTTTGTTCTCCATTATTGCACCAAATTATTTAATTGGGTCTCTCTGATTGTGCACAGACACAGAAAAGAACACAGTCTATTGTGAGAAGCCCTATAACCATAATGCAGTATCAAATTCAATTCCCATCAAAAGTGCTTGCTGCTAAAAGCCTGTACTGTGGCTGCAGATTAATGAAGATCTGCATTGAGCAAAGTGGTGGTCGTAGAGACATTATTTTTCGCCAGTAGAAGGCCTATTCTTGAAGAACAATAAAAGCATAGAAAAGCGTTAGTCTGCTTATGGATGGAAATAAATCAAAATGAATAAGAGGGTTGATGGAAATAGTCTGAAAGCAGTAGAGTGGAATTCTGAAAATACTGTTTTTGTTTTGTAAGGATTTTTTTTTCCCATAGTCTCTTAAAAATGCTGCTTGATGGAGGCTCAAAAGCCTTGGAGTGAAGGACAAATTTGAAAAATCAGAAACTAATTGCAGAAGATCATCATTCCAGAAATGCAGGGGTTTTTTTTTCTGCAGAGATGTTGCACAGAATTCAGATTCAAGAAGAAAATGTAAAGAAAAATGAGTCATTAACTAACACACAAGTTTGATTCAGTTACCTTCAGATGAACTTTTCTTCTGTTTTCATTCCTCTTGCCATGACTTTGTACATAGTTTTCTCTTTTTTTTTCTTCCTCTGTTAGTGTCAAAATCAGTTCTGTACTTATTTGCGTCAGTGATTGGGGCCAAATCTCAAAGTACTTACCAGCAATAAGAACATCACCATTGACTGCAGCTAGAAAAACATGTGACCGTAATGCTAAGAAATTTCTTTTTAGAGCCGTGTGATTTCTTCTTTTACACTTAGAGATGTTATCATCCTGGCATTGTGATGCCATCAGCGCTGGGTGTGTTTGACCAGAGTACTAGGGTAAAGCCAATAGGCCATACTGCGTTCAGTGACAGTCAGTCACTGTCAGTCTGTCTAGAGAGGAGGGAATCCACACTCACATCAACTAAGGTCACCCACCAAATGGAGACAGCCAGGCTAGAATGCTGAACAGGCTGAATCTCCTCTCTGAAGGTCTCTCCTCCTCCCCTTTTACTGTGTTAAAAAGACACCACATTTGGATCCCTGAACTGGGTGAACTCTTGGGTGCCTAAAATGAGGCCACATGAATGTGAGACAGATATATCCATTTTAAATACTTAATCACAGCCTTTCCTTGCACTCTCAGAATCTCAGCTGTATATACAATCGCAGGTGATGCAGAGAGTGGGTGCGAAATTTACATTAGTGTACTCAGGTGTACTAGTTTGAAATCAAACCAGTGGGAGATCGCAAGTCAGAATTATAATTTAATAGAAAAAAGAAAATTAAAAGAAATAAATAAATGCAGTAGTACAAGAACACTGACAAAGTCAGATACACCCTGACGCTCTATGGTGGTAGCAGTCCAAGCAAAGCAGTTCCGTTGAAGCGGTGATCCTGTGGAAAGAAAAGGGTGAGAAAGTCCAACGGTAGCTCTTGTCCTCTGGGAGTCCAGTAGGTAAGCGCTGGTGTGGTGTTCAGAGTCTCAGCTTATATCCAGGATGGAATAGTTGGCTCCTCCCTCTGGGTGAAGCATCTCACAATGAGATGGTGAGTCGTGTGATAAGGCCTGATGGGCCCATTAACAGCAGATAGTCCAGGAAGGAGCTATCTCTGAGTCATGGGCGAGGCATTGATGGCCCATTAACAGAAGATAGTACAGAGGGAGGAGGCGAAGAACACTGCTTCACCTGGTTTCAACAGCTCACGGAGATGGTAATAGAATATACTTTAACCCAGGACACAGGAAATGGTTCTTCCTCTGCACTGAGGATACACATTTAGAAATAAGAAATCCAGAAGTAAGTCTGGGAAAGTAGAGGCTACTTTTTACCGGGTCTTTCAGGCCTAAGTCTCCTAGATCTGAGTTCCTCAAGCTCTTTGTTGAGAATAATGTCCATTTTACAAAGAAGTCATTCTTTGTAAAAGAAGAGCAGTAAAAAACCTTTCCAGAGCTGGAGTAGCTGGTGGATTATTCTGTGCATTGCCATGATTCAGAGGCCTACAGTGGTTTATCATGTTGAATGATATCGGTATGCTATTCATCCCATTAATTTGTACAGGATAAAACAGAACTCATTATAACCAGTGAGTGAGAAGGGATGCAGGTTCTTCTTAGCTGTTGTTCATAATTGTGTCCTGAACCCATCTTACAGACTTAGGCTTTCAACAGACATCCCAGATTTACACTGAAGCTTGCTATGAGTATATTGACAGGGGAAACAAAGTGGAGGTCCAGCTCTTGATGTATTTTAACCTGGATTAAGTCACACAGAGCAACTTTAATTATACTTTACAATAACTTAACATTAGACTAAGTTTTGCTCTTCCTCATTATTATTTCTCAGTATGAGATTTATATTGAAAATAAGATCTTCCAGAACATCTTCAAGGATTTGTTTTCCTCTGGTGACACATATAGTGCAACTAAACTCCATTTTTGAAAGGTCTCAGCCCAAGCAACCTATGTTGAGTGTGTCCAAAGACAGAAGTATAGAAATGGATGTCAGAATCTGGGAATGCACATAGGAACAACCTAGATATAGGCATCTGTAGCACTAGCATAGATTTGTGCAGGATGAGAACTGTACCTCGAGGGCTTAAATTGCCACATCTCATTTATATTGGGCTGGTTCTGTTGTGTGCACTCTAATGATCTTTCCACAGATTTAAGAGCTCCTAAATATTTGTGATGAATAAGAGGGTTAGCCATAGTACAAAAGTTTTCTTTAGTGAAGAATTTGGTGCCAGTGAGATACACTGAGTGTTCCATGCATGGGCTGGAGGAGACAGCATAGGACTAGAGTTCCATGAGGCAAATCCTGCTCTTGGGAGGGAGATGTGCTGCACAAGCAGTGCTGCTCCTGAGTGTTTACATGTGTCGTATGGACTCAGTAACCCAAATCTTCTGAGGGCTGACATGGTCTTAGGTGCTCAGAGACTGATTTATTCTCCCAACTCCAGAGGAAAGAATAGCGTTGTCCTACACCCCAGAGCTGCTTGGAAATTATCTTGCCTGAAATGGGAAAAGAAAGAGAAGAGCCACTCACTGTGTTCCTTTCTAAAGTCACAGTGGTGCAGATTGCAATGATCCTAGGTTTTGCTGTGATACCCCTTCTCATTTTTCAGATCAGCTTCCCAACACTGTCAGATAAAAACCAACTTGAACAGGTGTAGGTCTCAGCCTATGAAACTTTCTGACTGGTTGTTGTTTTTTTAAATTTCACAGATGTTAAAGTACTAGAAAGAAGATCATAAACTGTCACCTTGCCTGTGCCAGCGTAAAGGGGAAGGACTTTATGGCACTGCCATGACGTGAGTCCTTGGTCTGTACCATGTCACCTGTATTAATTAGCAAGCACCTGCATGTTGGTCTTGTGGGGATGTGAACAGCTACAAGGGCTGACTATCACTCCTCATGTTGTGCTTCTGTTCACATCAAGTCACAGGGTGTTTATAATCCCCACAAGCCATGTCAAACAAATTAATTACTTTGGACAGCACTATACATGTGGCAACTGATTCTGTGTCTGACTTTTAAATACTTCTACTGAACTCTGACACAAGAGGGATAAAACACCAAAAGCAACTTCTTCACTCAGCTTGTTTGATCAGACAAGAAAGCAAACTAAACAGAGTCACACAGTATATTGAGCTCATACATTTCTCCCTTTCCATCTCATTACAATAACAGACATTTGCTAGGAACAGTGGTGTAAATCATCACTTATGGATTTATACACCTGTTTTTGTTCTAGCAAAATCAAGACATGAGTGAAATTCACCCCTTACTGGGACAGGACCACTAGCCTTTTTTGCAGCCTACCTAATCTTTCTACACCAAATACTTGAACATTGCATTTCTGCTCTCAAATTATCTTGCCATGAATTCTTCAGTAGGTCTTGTAAGATGTGGGATTTGAGGGTTAACGACTAAACTTTTGCATGAGGCAATTCTTTTCCCAAGCAAAACTTCCCTCAATAAATGTTGCAAACATCTTGTGCCTGCACTGTCTTCAAAACATCTGTCTCTGTTTGACAACAAAGCCACTTAAGACATAGTGAGCTTTGCACTGTGTTATAACTTTCATATTACCCTTTGCACAGCCATTTTACTTCAGCTGCATGGTGTGTATCATTCATTGCAAGTTTACTTCATTCTCTGAATTCATAGCTGATGCTCTCTGGACCATAAAATTTCAGCTGCAAAACCAGAACATCTCATTATTTCTGAAATATCGAGCTTGTATCTTCTTGATAAATAATTCCTACTAGTATAATGTATCAGACTAAAACATATTTTCTGAGGCCAGTGAGGTTAAAGCGGCAATCTCACCTTTTTTAATTTTTTTGCCCTGAAGACAGTGATTTCCATATATAGAGTGACCCCGGTTTGTGTTGAACATGGGGAATGAGGATGAAGCATGAAACGACACATATTGCTGTCAGAGATTTGAAATGAGGCCTGCTAACCTGTAGGCAGCCTTACAGGACTAATCAGTCCCTCACATTACCAATGTATTCAGATTGCTGCATGCGGCAGCCAGCAATGGCCAGGGAAGTTTTCTTTCTTTATCACTGCCATTGACAAACATTACATTTTAATGCAATTCTCCTCTTCCATCTACTGTCTAAAAAAACCCCACACCAAATCCTTTGACACTATATCTCTGAGACACTGGTCTCATCTGGTTTCCTTGATGCTTGAAGAGTGGGTGCGACTGTGTTGATTTGCTTTTGAATATACATTAGTCAGTAGTGCTTAAACAGCTGATAACATTTTTTAACTCTTGTAGCTGACAACACAAACTCTTTGAATTCATTTTGTTTCTTAAACTTTGCCTCTGAAGTTTACAGTAGCCCAAGACACCTGAGCTGAGTTTGTTTGCAGACATTGGAAGATACATGAGCAGGAGTGAATGCCAAAGCCTGTCTTTTGCTCGTAAGATTTTTCTCTTTTTTTATAGTATTCTAAGCATTGGTTAAAGCATTAGCAAAAGTGTCTCTCAAATCCATGAATTCATGACTTTTACAATTGAAGCACACAACTGGCAAAGACTGTTTTCCCCCTTTTGTAAGCTAGAAGTTCCAAAGACAATAAAATGAAATTTAAATATACTCTTTCAGATCACTGTTGTACTAAGTGCTATTTCCTCTATATTCTTGTGTTCTTGCTATATGCGATGACTCTCCATTTCAAGGTTTCATACAGGGAGATAAAAGCAGAAAAGCATAGAGAAGAACCCCCACACTGCAAGCCTTAGTGAGTAGTAGTCACCCATTATGTAAATCCCTTCAAGAGAGGATCTATGCTTCTATGTGGAAAAAGACACAGTAGGAACAGCTGGATCAAGGGCACACTCCATGTAGAAATCCACCTGGAAATGTGCTCCTTGTACTCCCTCTGCTTGAATACCCCCACCCGTTCTTCGGGACTTCTGGTGTGCCTGGGATCCTTGAGTGTTGCTCATTGATGTTGTTTGGAGCTAATGGTAACACAGTGAGACATGCAACAAGCAGGAAGAGTGGGCTCCAGTGTTGGGGGCCAGCGTATCGCATGCATGCTTAGCATCTCTAGCATTAGTCATCCCATTTCCCATTGCATCCTGAGTAGACAGATTTTGCTGCTGTTAAGGCAACAACTCTCCTCCCAGAGGAATAAAGCAGTGGTGCTCTCTGCCCCTATGTCTCAGTAGGTTTTCCTTGTAGGATGTGGAGCTTGCATCACGACTTCCTATGTTTGATTAGAAGATCAGTGTAATAAACAAAATAAAATGAACCATAAGAAGAAAAATTCATGTCTGTAGTCTTGAGTAATTATAATGATAAAGACTTAACTGTTTTGCACCTCTTATCCCTTCTTCTTGCACCAATGCTCACACAAACCTGTAGCAAGCTAGCTCCAGGAATTAAACTGGCCAGAACTAATTCAGAATTTTTAAAAAAATAAATAATGGTAGCTTAAAACTGTTGCAGAACCTGATCCTAAATGTGCTGAGCAGCTCTTGGAGATAATGAACATTCCACAAATTCAAATTCTCTCATTCTGGAAGAAAGACAGATGAGGAGACGTGCTAGCTTAGACCAGTGATTCCCCAGTTCAGTGGGTCTATAGTGCATCCTTCAGCATGATGCAGGGGAGCTCAAGCCAACTTCAGGAGAGCAGCTCTGGAAATGACAGTGATATGATCACATCAGCACAACCTCTCAGCCGGGTAAGCCCTGCTGAGGGGAGACCATGTCTGTCACTCAAACCTGGCACCAGCTGACCAACTAGGTCACAGGTCTCCCCAAAGTGCCACATGCCTGCCAGTCCTATGGGGACATGTTGGGCCTGCAGGACACTTTGAACAGCACCACTCGTCTGTGAGTGGGCATTGCTGAGCAACTGACCTCCATTGTGATTAGCTGCCACTGAGACCCAGTGACCACGTGGATGCTCCACCAAATGTTCTTCAATCTCACTGGATCAACATGGAGAACTACCCCCAAACTTGTCATTATCTGGCATTTCTCACAGCTTCATTCTGCCTTGGAAGGATTTACCTAGAGGCTCAATTTACCACAAAACTCAAAAGCAGCTCTGGGGAAATGTCTACTCATCACAAAACAGAAGAAAAGAAAGTTCCCACTGAGGTTTTACATGGGTGTTATTTTTCCCCTTATGTAATGTATGCAGTTGAACTCGTTTGGGTTTTTCCTCCCCCCATTGAAATAAAACAGCTTCAAAGGCAGTTTAAATAAATAATTTTGATGAAGTGATAGAATTTTTCTGGAGGAGAGATCATTGGCAAATTCACTTTAGAATTTTTTCTTTACAAACCATGGCATCTTGTTTTTAAAAAGATGTTTGAAGTCTTTGAATTTGCCCCTTGGACCCATTTAAATGTAGTTTCTAATCCCTTAGTCTCTGTAATCACATGAAACCTCTATTTTGGTATTATCATTTGAGTCCTAAGTATCTGCCAAATGCATGCTATATCATCAAATATTTGTCATACAGTTGTGATTAAGATGTAGAGCCCTCAAAAAAGGCTGATAACAGTTTAAGCAATTTTGGAGTAAATGAAGGGATTTAAAGGATTAGAAAAGAGATAACAGATGTTAAATGTGTACAGATTTTCTGAAAGTTTTGTTAATTTTTAAATACATGCCACAAATAATGAAATGCAGGTGTTCCTGCGTGTTATATTCACAATTCCCATTCTCCGACATGTAAAAACAATTAAAAATCAGGTATCCCTGACACCATTCAGTGGGGTATTTTACCTCCAAACTCCATCATTTAAACTCTTGATGAAGCTGACTGCTCTTCCGCAAGGCGGAGAAGAAGCCCGCATGCTCCCAGACCCCACAATCCAAGCTAGCAAGCCAAAAACATCCTCCGCATGTTTCTCCTCATTTAAATAAAAGCTCCAAGCATTGACTCACCCCAGCTGTGTTGGATCTTTGCTGCAATGAGTGCCACAAAGGCCCTTCCGTGGAGCCAGAGGGAGAGAAAGAAGGAAGGTAGATGGGGAAAAATGGCCAGGTCTCACCTGGGATGACACAAGTCCAAGGTCTGGACACGTTGCTCTACCTGGAGACTGGGTGATTCTTCTGGAGACTGAAGAAGCCCTTAAAAACTACATGGTGTTTCATTCAGTGTCCTTAGTATGGGTTATTCTTTTGTCAAATTAGTGGGTTTGTCTCTGTGGTGGTTTAAGACCGCTGTTTTTTCACTAGGGGCACACTCAACAGTGATGAGAAGACTGAGCAGAATTTGAACAACAGGGAAACAGTTTATTCGTCTAGGGCTCAACCAAAGAAAGAAAACAATTTAAGGGAACCCCAGATTTAACACAAAATTTACACCCGACAAAGCCACTCAAACAAAAAAGAAAAAGGGAAAAAGGGAATAAACAAACTTCTTTTCAAAGGCCAGGCAGGCTGGCCAAGGAAAAGCAGGGTGAAGGGAAAGCCACCTCTCTCCTCTCTCTCTCTTTCTGTCTCCCTCTGATGGTAATCACTCCCAGCCCTTGAAGTCTCTGCAAAACACAAAACACAGTGAAAAGCGCTCCCCCAACCCAGGGAGGCTACTTGGGGAAGCTTTCCACTTGTGATTGTACTGGCTTGGCTCTGATGCCGATGGAGGTGGGCGGAGTCAAGCCGTGGGCCTGGAAGTCAGGAGGAGAGGGGCCGTGCTGCTGCTCCCCAGCTCGCAGGAAGCCGAAGAGAGAGAGGGCTTCTGTTTTCAGGCTTTTTAAGCCCTCCAAGTCCCATGCAAATCTCGCCGTCTTCTTCCTGGCTTCACCCTCTTCGGATTGCCCAGTGGTCTGGGCTCCACCCCTCTTTCAAAATCTTTGGTTCCAGCCAAATGGCGGTTCCCACCAAAACCACGAGCCTGCCGCTTGCTGGTGCCGTGATTTCTACCAGCCACAGGCCAGCTGCAGCCTCCCCAGGGCACCAGCCATCTGCAGGAACCCCCGAAAAGGGGTCCCCGAGGCCAACGGGACCGCAGGAGCCGCCCAGAGCAGCTGCCGTGCCCACACCGCTGCGCGGGGGCCACTCCCAGGGCTGCCAGGACAGTAGGACCCCTTTCCGGACTCTTTCATAGCGGCATAGGGCCAGTGCGGCTGCTGGGGCACTCCTGATGNGTGATTTCTACCAGCCACAGGCCAGCTGCAGCCTCCCCAGGGCACCAGCCATCTGCAGGAACCCCCGAAAAGGGGTCCCCGAGGCCAACGGGACCGCAGGAGCCGCCCAGAGCAGCTGCCGTGCCCACACCGCTGCGCGGGGGCCACTCCCAGGGCTGCCAGGACAGTAGGACCCCTTTCCGGACTCTTTCATAGCGGCATAGGGCCAGTGCGGCTGCTGGGGCACTCCTGATGTTGCTTGCCCCAGGGCACCGCTGGCAAGGAACAACCATCAGGCATCTGCGCCAGGGCGTGCGACCCCCGGCAGCTGCCCCCACTGCCGCCAGAGCCCACCGCAGGCACCAGGGATTGGGCTGGCCGCAGCCTGAGGGAGAGACAGGAAGTGGCGCTGCCTGTGCCGGTTCTGCGCCGTGCTGGTCCGCTCCTGCCTGTGGAAGTGCCACTGTCCCTGCTAAGCCAGCAGGGAAGGCACACGTGCAGCAACACCGAGCCGAGCTCGGCACCGCGGCCATGCCCTGGGCATGCTCCACGCTGGCAAGGACCACCGGCTGGCACTTCCCTGGCCACCAAGATTTGGGGAAAGCCACCAGACCCCGCGCTGCACCATGCCTGCCTCTGTCAGCTCCTCCACCGCCACCCATCCGCACCTCCCGGTGAGTTCCTGCTAAGAAAAACTGTGGGGGGGACAGCTGGGTCAACCCCTGCTGCCTCCCCCGAGCAAGAAACTAAGCAGGATGGGGGAGAGAGACCAGGCAGGATCATGGGGCTGCCTCAGCCCCCTCACCCCAGCCCGGGGGCAAAAAGGAGGTGAAGAGCCTGAGCTTTCTTTTTTTACGGGAAAAACCCTAGGATTTACAACAGAACGAGGAGTCATCGAACAGTTTAAAATGAAACACCCCTTTCCTCCCCCCTCCCTCCAAGACCGCCCAGGACTCTCCCTCCAGAAAAACCCCCAGCACCCTCCTCTCAAACCCCAACAGTCTCAAAAACAGAGTTCAAGGCTGGGCCATTGATTTAACTCAAAGGTCTAAAATTTTTAAAATGTGTACAAAAGCTTCCTCCTACAGGTTTCCTTTTATCCATGTGAAGAAGTGGATTTTCAAACACTGAGCTTCTCTCAGACATGCAAGGTAAGGCAACTCTTCTAGTTAAGGCACTTAGCAGATTAACAGTTATTATTATATCTTATGACAGCAGACATAATGTGACAGATTCTATTGCAGAAAGACTGGGTGAATAGTTCTTATCCTAACATGCACAGACTCTATATAGGGAAATAGAAATAACTGTGTGCAAAGAGTTCCTCTTTGCAGCAAATGATGGCTGAGCGTGTTTGCACAGGAAAAAGGATTTTTCTTGGATGACCAGGATGAGAATCCCAATGGAGCTGCTACATCGTTGAACATGATCCAAGATGAGAACTGAGCAGTTTTGAACTTGAAAATAAAGTTCTTTCCTGGCAGCAGATGGAAAAGTGCAAGACCACACCTGAAATGGTGTGTTTATACCAGGTGCTGTTTTACAAGATGGGCATTGGAGGAGTAGAAAAGAGCAACACATGCAAGAAGGGGACCTCAGGTGTTTCAGCAAGAAAACAGACTCTTCATTTGTTGTGAAAGAGGAGGCAGAGAAAAAGGAACATGCAATGTCCAAGATGCTGAGGAGTGCCAAAAAGCTGGATGCCGAGGATGTGAGAATGGAACAAAGAGCTGGAGGAAGAGAAGACAAGGCTTTCACAATGTTTCTGCACACTCTCTCGCTATACAGGGTAATTAGTACGAGGAACAAATAACCCACAATCATCAGGCAGCCCTGGATGTGTTTACAACACAATGATTTGCTGCATTGGTAGGAGAAGCTGGAAAGACTCCTGGAAACCCCCTTGTTAAAATTCTCCCACCAAACTGAGCATTATAATACAGAGATAAAATCAAAAAACCTAAGACACAAAATGCATTTCTATTAGCAAGGGACATAATAGGCAACCAAAAGAGTTCTTCAAAACAACAGAAATAAAAGAAGTATGAAAGGAAGTACAGCACACATTAGTAAAAGGCAAAAGAGTGCAAATAAGCAATGGGAGAGATCAGACTCAGGTGTCCAAAATCTCATTTCCTGTGGCCTTCCCTCATTTCCCTATCCAAAAAAAAAAAAAAGTAAATTTTGTCCAGTTATTTATCAAAATCAATTTTTAGAGAGAAACAGGAACTCCACACAGGATAACAAAACCAAGTTGCATTGCAGAATAATTCTTCTCAGTAACTAGTCAAGCTAAAAGGAACATAGTTCATGCTACAACCCAGAAGTAATGATTTGCAGTCAGCCATGAGGCAATACTGAGCTATGAAAAGGAAAAACTATGGTACCTGCTGTTGGATGCATGATGTCACTGAGATGAGATTTTGAACTCCTAGATCTCTGGGCTGTGGTCTTGACACTGGGCAGGCAGTTAGGCATGGAAGTGTTGAATTCCTTTATTAGACCTAGCTCACTACCCCTATTTTTGCTGCAAAATTAATTTTCTAGGTTTATGAGATCGTCATACAAACAAGCTACTGAGGGAGAAGAAAATGTGAATTTAGTGTAAGTCAGCTGCCCTGCAGTAGCAGCCAGTTCTTACCATGGGATACAAGCAGAAGAGTTTCCTCCTCAATAAGTAAATGAGGGGAAAACAGCCAGCCTAGAGAGAGAATGTATTGTGGGGAGAGTAGCAATTAAAACCAACAGTAATTAGCTCTCATAGCCATATCCTGAGCACTAGGACACATAGCAATATTTCTGAAGGACATATTTTTCCCATTTGCATTCAACAGGCTGTACTTTAGGACATAGTCTGTCAAAAGAACTACATGGCTTAACTGGTCTCCCAAGACTGTTTGCCTTCAGTCAAAGATTATGGCTACAAGTGAGCACTTAGCTGGTAACTCATGAGTTACTTGACTAAGGTAATTACAGCAGATCTGTTTCTGGCAGAAGGGAGTAGAAGGTGTGAGAATACAGATGAAATTTATTGGGGAGACTTCAGTAAAATACCAGAATCGTACTTTAAATGTGAAAAAGAGAAAAATAGGCACTAAGACCAATTTTCAAGTCAAGTGACTTGGAAGTCAAGACCGATATACTTTGGACTGCATCCTAAGGAAGATGTATACAGGAGTGTGTTGGAGGACTTTTACTCTGTATGCTTTAGACAAGTTTGTCTTATTAAACTCATATTTAAATAGCCCTTCTAGAATTTTGCAATTTTGGTTTTTTCCCCAGATCACTGTACTATTATTTCTGAAAACTAAGTAGGAGTTTCCACTTTTGTTGTGATGCATCCTTGACAACATGCTGTGAAAATCAGCCACCAAGATCTTTTCCCAGTGTTAGACAATAGAGCTGTGAAGGTATTTTGGAGCTTGTCTGTGACAACAGGACTTTTCTTCCTGCATCATTTGTAGTCAGAAATGGGTGCAGCATCTTCTATGAGAGGAGGCAAAGAGCTTACAGAAGGGGCTGGTAAAGCTGAAAGCTGGGTACTCCCACTCAGGATGTCGGGGTTCAGTCAAATGAGCCTGTGGGAGCCTGGGTTGAGCCGAGTGCTGAGGGTCCCATGGCAGCTGCTGGAGATCTGGTCAGAGGGATCAGGGTTGCTCAGAGAGGTAAGCACCTCCACCTGGGCAGAGGAGCAGCTCCACAGGCTCTGCCGGTGTAGGCACCCAGCTCCAGGGCAGACACCTCAGTTTAAACACTTTGCTGTGAGATAAATCCCATTCCTCTGGATGTGATGAGCTGTACCCTGTCCCAAGTCATCCTCATGCCAGCACAACTTCTTCCATCCTCTCTCACAGCTCATATTTCTCTCTCATAACCCTTCTAGTGTCAGTGGTCGCCTTTCTATTGATTTCAGTGGATGAGGAGACAGGACTTGAAAGAGCAAATCTACCATCAAAGCCCTCACACTGGCTAGCATGGAACATTTTGGAACAGTGCCATTTGCTAGAGCAATACCTCCCACATGAGCTATGCTCCACAGGCTCTCTACAGCTCCAACCAAATACTGTCATGCTTTCCAAATATTACACCCTGTCCTGATTAGATTTCTTGATTACTGCTCCTTTATTTAGTTATCCTTTTGTAAAGCAATGGTGCCTGCATATTTAGCTGGAGGTGGTGACAAAAACCTTTGCATAATATAGTGAAAAAAACTTTCCCAGCCCTTGGTGATCTGCCCGGGTAGCTTGTTTTATTGGATTTTGTGATATCGAGATGGTTTGGCAACTGTTGGCCTGTCAGATTGAGAGGTCACTCACAAGCCTCCATCAGAGATTTAAAGGCACTGCAAGAAACTCCTTGTGTCAATTTGACTCAATTTGCAAACTAATGAGTTAAGCCCTCCCAATGTGTTTAGGGTCAACTCAGATCTATTTGGGAAATGTTTGACTATTAGCATTTAAAGCTTCAGATGTGCCATTTCCCCCTTCTGCTCCCCAGCCCTCCCCAGGTTGCTCCCTCCTTTAATTTCCCTGCAGGTTTTAGAAAGGATGCATTAAATTAAAATCACTAGCTGTTTTGTGAGCAGTCTTTTGTGACTAGTAATGAATGTAATGAGTAAAAAAGGAGAGGGAAAACAGGATGATTAAATGATGCTGGGCTGTTTTTCACCCAGCAGTTTGCAATGTGACACAAATGGACAATTGGGGCTTTTCTTTTCCCATTAATTTGTATCTGTGTTTGCACTTGTCACATAAAAAACAGACTATTTACTAAAACATGAGGTAGGTAACAGATGCCACCTCCTTTGGAGCTGAACCTGATTGACCTTATGCCTGATATTACAGTTTTGCAATGTTATTTTGGATTTTCTCAGTGTTGGACAGAGCCCTAAGCACTGTGACAGCTAGACTTCATTCTCATGCATCTTTAGAAGGATTGGTATCTTGCCTTGTGTGGTTATTATGTTTTATAAAAATACAGCTGTTATCTTGAAACATTTTTCCAATCGGAATTGACATGCAGTCAGGATTCAGATTTTTTTCAAACTGCAGGCAGAAATAAGAGCATTCCTTCCTAAGACAAATGTTGGGATTTTTCCACCATAAGTATCAATCAAAAGCTTTAGTAGTTAATCATTTTTATGAACCAGCATGTGCTCTGAGTGTGTGTGCGCACGTGCGCGCACGCGTGCGTGTGTTGATTAAACCAAGTATCTGGATCTGAAATACTTAGATATCTGTGTTCTGTTTGGGGACTATCCTGAAAAACCATTTTCTGCCTACTCCAAATATACCAGGTTCCCTCTTAGTGTTTTCTCATTCCTATGAATCCCACAAAACAACCCACAGCATGGGAGCAGCCCAGATTTAGTACCCTAACTAAAGCAAAGCCCATACAACTCTATGTACACAAATCAAGAGTGAGGTGCTGTTTAGTCTTGGCAGGACTCACTCCAAGGTTTTAGGCAGGAGTGGATCTAGAGTTCTTGGAATGCATCCTGAGATACAGTCCAGCCCAAGTTCTGAGAAACGAACATCATAAAGGCTAAATGAAGTTGTATAAAACTGCATATGGGAACAAGGACATGCTCCATCTGATGTCTTGCTAAACGTATATTTATATTGGATGCATTTGTCACTCCCAGGGATCACACAGAAAGCTGAATCAAGGTCGAGCTGAAGCAATACATATTTAAGGTTAAAATCCATACAGAGCGCCTTTACAATAATTCTCCCAGGGACAGAGAACAGTAGTATTTAGTTCAGAATAAGCACAAATAAGCTAAAGCTGGCCACATGAACTTGGTTCCACAAAATCAGATCTTTTGAACATGATTTTTTTCACAGCTGATGCACTTGTGAAATGATAGGTCCTGTAGCTCTAAGGAAAAGCATCACTGCCAGAGACAAGTGACACGTGCAGTCAGCAGCAATACTTTAGCAACCGGCAACCTTATCCTACTATTAAGTAAACACTTAATCCAATTTCCATTTCAATTTTATCATTGCTGCTGACACAAGTCGTTAAAATGCACAAGCTTGCTTCACAATTATTCATTCAAATACCACGCTAAATTGTAAGGGGTATTCTTGCTCTTGAACTTGCAGAACTGCCATCCACACCTCACTGAAATGTTCCTTGAAAAATGCACTTACAAGAAAATGGCCTTTCCATCCAGATTCACCTCCGCTTTAAGGTCTGTTTCTGTTCACAGGAGGAAAATGAACTCTCATGCAAATAAGGCAACAACAGTAAATACTTTTTGTTTTGTTTTTATTGAATGGGAAAACAAACTTTAATTTGAATACTAAACCATCCAGAATATCTAGCTGAAAACATGTTTTTATTATTTACATTCCTAGGTTTGGCTTGTTATGCTTCTGGCATATCTATTCATATCTCTTGCAATATTTTTTCATTTCATATATTAATATTTAATATTCTTTATACATTGTTCAACCTTAATGGTTGTCTAATTTCTGTTTTTCATCCACAGAGAAGCTATTAATTTATGAGCATATAGGGCAGTAAGTAATAATTTGCATGAATGCCTTGAGCAGATATGCTTCCATAGGCCTCCCATAGCATAGACTTTGGAAGGGGTGATACCATCTATTGGCCAAGCTTCAATGAACACCCTTTACAAGAAGAAGAAGAAAAAAGTTTTTTAATCCATAAAGAAGTCTACTAAGTGAAAAATCAAGAGAGATGACAGGAACTGGATTGTTCTTAGGGTTTGTTTGGCTTTTTTTCTTTTATTAATGTGTTAAATATATTCCTGTGGTTTAGAAAGCATCACAGAAACTGAAGTTTTCTGTGCATCTTCAGGGTTTACAATAAGAATTAAAAGAGATTCTCAAAGAGTGGTTGGCCTGCAGGGATATCCCCACTCCTGGTGTTCCCAGCCACAGTCTGGGGCTCTCTTTTCAGAGGGCCAGTGATTATTTACACCCTGTGATAAGATGAACCTCTGACTTCTTCCACCGACAGATGTCAATGTAAAGTACTAATAATGTTTACA
The DNA here is from genome assembly GCA_013399895.1 of Serilophus lunatus. NCBI lineage: Eukaryota > Metazoa > Chordata > Aves > Passeriformes > Eurylaimidae > Serilophus > Serilophus lunatus. The sequence continues at coordinate 450,193 of VXBA01003207.1, forward strand.
ATATATTACTGTCCTCAAAAGATGCAAATGAAACAAATAATGGAATAATGGAATAACAAATAATGGAATTTATTTTTCATTCTGTTGAGTATGGGGTGGAGAAAACATTGGTTTTTAGTTAAATGCATGTCTACTGTCTTCACATACAGCTCATTAGAGCATGTGAAACTGCTTATTCTGAGTAACTTCACGAACACAAAATATCTCTAATGGAAGACCTTTCCACTGGACAGTAGATGAGAAAATTTTAAACTTTTTGCAGGAAAACAACATTAACAGCATTTTCTATGTGAAAGCGTTGAAACTTCAACTTCTTGTTTAAGCCACCAAGTCCTGATTTCATTTTCTTTGGTGATTCCCCATATTAAAATTTGACATTAAAAGTTTGAATGGAACATTAGAAAATATTTGAATAAATAATGGTGACATTTTTTAAAAGTTGTTGGGGGTTTTTTTTCTGTTATTTTTAATTTGTCACAGGTGTAATAGGAACTTCTTGATATTCAAGAAGGCCACATTTCAAAAGGCTGGACCTTACTGTGGAAGAGAAAGCCTGTATTTTGACGAAGATTTTATGGAAAGGTAGAGGTCTCCATTTAGTGCAGTTAAAACTGATCAGAGTCCTGCAACTACCAAAGACCACCCAACACCTTGCAGGGATAGCAAAGGAAGAAGAAAACCTGGTGGCTGCCAGGTATCCTGTAAGGGTTGTTCCAGTGCTTTTTCCTCTAAAACCCTATGCAGACAGAGGACCTGATCTGTGCATTTCTCCTTCCATTTTAAGAGTAAAAAAAGAGTCCCGTCCACCAAGAAGAAGTTACTGCATAATCTCCTGCAAAACATCTTCTTTGCCAATGGACATTTCCAGAGCCTTCATTTAAAAATATTTTCTTTATATTTTATGTGCAGTTCACAAAAATATAGCAACAATGGATGTACATTTAATCTTGGCATGGTTTCCTGCAGTAGTGCATTCAGGCAGAAATATGTGCATATTTTTCTTCAGTTATCTACTATAAATGTGTAGTGACAATCCTAGTTAAATTAGTCTCAATGACCTGATCTGAAGTCTCTGGTCATGAATATGGGAGTAACAGAGTCAGAGTCTGGCTTTGGGAGCACTCATTACCCAGCACGTGATCCCAGCTTTCCTACCCAAACCTGGTTCTGTGACTGAGGTACAGACCTGCAGAGAATAATCACAGGGTGATAAAGGTGCTTTTAGTGTGCCGTTTACCCATCCCAGACTGCTGTATTAACACATGCTATATGCTGAGTGTTATTCCTTGTCTCCACTTGATACAAAAGTGTGAAGAGCACAAGGCTCACGCTCACTGTCATTCTCTTTCTCTCTCTAATAAGATGGTGTTTGTTCACTTCCTTTCATGAAACTTTTAATCTCATTTTCCTGGGATTTGTGCCTTGGGAGAGTGTAGAAGTCCAGAAATAAAGGTCTGGCTTACTTGCTTAAGCACTTCTTCTTTGTCTCTCAGCTGAGTTCAGAGAGGATTCACTGATTTCAAAGGTATGACACTGCTGATGTTGACATTTTGCCTAACTGGACTTGTATTAGTTAACTAAGACCTAGTTTTGGGGGCGAGGGTGGGGAGGGAAGAAAAAAAAAGTAATCCTCCTTGTTAAAGACATATTTTATTTTTTCTTCTTATTGTGTGGAATGCAACAAAGGTGTGCATGGTAGAAAAATATGGCTGAAGAAAAAGTATCGAATGAAAATTTATCTTCATAGTAATTTTTTACTCAATTTCCATAGTAGAACTAAAACTCTAATATTAAAGTTCTAAATTAAACTGTGTATATGAGTGTACTAATAATACTTTGTAGCATGTATAATAATCTGTCACATTGCTTTTCCAAATAATCACTAATGAATTAATGAAAGGGTTTCATTAGGTTTGTACTGCATAACATGATAAGATATACAGTATTTAAGGCTTTCAAAGATTTAGTATTCTATTAATGAAAAATAATTATTATCCTACAACAGTAATTAAGTATAATTTTCATGAAACTAACATTTTCTAATCCGTTAACATTAGCAATGACAACAGTTCCTCATGAAGCTCTTAACTGTTCTACAACACTTTTTAAAGGAAGATGAATGGGCAAATGTGCTGACAAAGAGAGATGCTAATAAGAGCATCTACTCAGAAGACCCCCAGGCAGATTAGGAGAGGCGCATCGGTGCCTGAAAATGCCTACCTGCAGCTTTATACCTTGGGTTCTTGGATTTAGGAAAAATGTAAAAACAGGACCCCAGGACTGATTCACAAGCTGAGAAGCCAAGGTGCCTTTATGCACTCACTGTATCGATTTTAGGGACTTGGCAGAGCCTTTTCTTTTACCATAAAGGATTATCCAAGAGCAGGTGCTGGAATGGGATTGATTCACCAGGTTTAACGATCTGCTTGTTGAACAGTTTCCTTCTGTGTAGGTTTTCCCAGAAACACCCTAATTTGTCCTTGCTGCAGGCTCAGGGTATGTCCCCTGTCATTTATGTCATTTTGCTTGAGAAGGAGTGAAAGGTTAAGCTATACTATGTTGTTGGTGGTGTTCATGTACTAGTTGACATCAGATTACACGAAATTGAAACTACATTTTTGTCTCTGTTTTGACACATCCAAGAGCCACCCACTCTGTATCACTGCTTTTCAGCCACAGGCATGACAAATGGACATCATTTCTGCCTCTTGTCCTTTGGACTGAATCCACCCACAGAGTCACAAATGGCACCCACAGATGATGTTTGTAGGGCTCCTTCATGGTCTAGAAGCTGAGGTTTTTTATACTAGATGGCATAAACTTCTAGCAGGTGGAGTTTTTTTACTCTTTCTGCATGTATAAGAGCTATCTTACTTCTTCTGCCAGTTACTCTTTAGCTAAAATATGAATGGCCTGCTTTGTGGATAGGAAAGTCTAAAAACTTTAAGCTTAACAGTTCTTAAAAATCAAAGAATGGTTTGGACTGGAAGGGACTTTTAAAGGTCATCTAGCCCAACTCCCCTGCAATGAGCAGGGACATCTTCAACCAGATCAGGTTGCTCAGGGTCCGATCCTACCTGACTGACCTTGAATGTTGCCAGTGATGGTACATTTACCACCTCTTTGGGCAACCTGTTCCAATGTTTCATCACCTTTACTGTAAAAATATTCTTCTTTCTATTTAACCTGAATTGACCTTCTTTAGTTTAAAACCATTACTCCTTGTTCTATCACAACAGACCCAGATAAAATGTGTATCCCCATCTTTCATCTAGACCTCCTTTTGGTACTCGAAGGCTGTTGTAAGGTCTCCCTGGAACGTTTTCTTCTCCAGGCTAAACAACCCTGTTTCTCTCAGCCTGTCTTCATAGCAGAGGCGTTCCAGTCCTCTAATCATATTGTGAGCCTCCTCTGGTCCCTCTCCAAAAAATCCATGCCTTTCTCGTGCTGAGGAATACATCACTTATCCCTTTTATTGACTTGTCTAAAATTTACAAATGCTACCATAGACAAGCTTCAGGAATGAAAAAAAATGTGGCAGTGAATAGCAAGAAGATAGAAGGTGTTTCTATAGCTAGGGAACCTACGAATCATGTAAATTGCATCCTGCTCCAGCTGCACTCCATGTTTGCCATGCAACCTTAGGCAAAATTCTACTCTCTAAAACTACCAATATACTAGGACCAATATACTTTAAATTGCAATACCAGCAGTTGAGTGCTCGACTTTACGCTTTAAGGTTATTTTAGTATTTTTTGAGATCTGAGTGCAGTTTTGAACACTTCACTGCTTTATAACCATGTGATGTACTGCAAAGAATATTTGCAAAGGTCAAATTAATAACTGACAGGAAGGCAATGGGAACAGAAGACTGAATAGAATTTGTGATTTGATAACTTGGTGATATGTTAATTTTATTCTATGTGCATTTTATTAACAGACAACACTATATTTGCCTTGCCACTTCCTCAGTGAGAAGTGCATGGTGAGCGAAGAGAAGTCTATTGAAGGTTTGGAGGCTGATTGAATTTCTTAGCTGTAATACAAGGTGGATTAGAAAATAGCACGTGAATAGATTTTCCCTGAACATTCAAAGTATATTTTGCAGCCTCAGAATGAAAATCTGAAATCATCCAATGGAGGGAAAGAACAGGAATAAGCAATTCAACCAGTTTTAAGATGGACTTAAACAATACTGGTCTTGAATGATACTGCACTTAAACAGTCTCCTGGGGGGTCATGGGGTCCATCTGTCAAAGAAGGGGAAGAGCATCTTCAGTCATAGTCTTGCCAAGCTAGTGAAGAGGGCTTTAAACAAAAGTAACTAGGGGAGAGGAACCTTGATACATTCCACTCCTACAAGTTTGAAGCCAGGGCCAGTAGTAGATGCCCAGAGTTGAGAGAGTGATCACAGGTCAGCGGGAGGGCACCTGAAGAGCAGCACAAAGGAATTCCAGCCACTCCAGACAATAAGTCAGCTACATCAGGACCCAGTTTAAATGCCTCTGTGTAAATGCACATAACATGGGGAATAAACAAGAAGAGTTAGAGATGTGCATATACTTGCAGGGCTAGGAGCTTATTGGCAGAGACATGTTGGGATGACTACTATGACTGAGGTGTTAGAATGGATGGATGCAGGCTCTTCAGGAAGGACAGGAAGGGGAGCTAAGAAGATTGCCCTTGATGCCAATGCCCAACTGGAGTGCCTGGGGATAGGTAAGGAGCCAACAGAAGACAGGGACAGGTGACAATATAGTAGTGGGTCTGCTACAGGCTGCCTGACCAGGAAGACTGAGCCAATGTGGCCCTCTACAGAAAAATAAGAGTGGTATCGTGTTCACAGTCCCTGGTCCTCATGGAGAGACTTCAACTGCTCTGTTCATGATGATTCAACCTGTTGGAGGGACAACACAGCAGGGCATAAGCAATCCAGGAGGCATTGGTGTTAATTTCCTTTTCCCAGTCACAGAGGAGCCAATGAGAAGAGGTGCTATGCTAAACCTTGTTCTCACCAACAAAGAGGGGCTGGTGGGGCATGTGAAGTTCAAGGGAAGCCTGGGCTGCAGTGACCATTTGTAGGGCAGCAAAGATGTCACACAGCAAGCTCACTACCCTGGACTTTCAGGAGAGCAGACTTTGTACTCTTCAAGGTTCTGAATAGAGTATCAGTACTCTTGAGCACATGGTATGACTTGTGGAGATGGTCCTGTGTAGGGCTAGGAGTCGGACTTGATGATCCTTGTGGGTCCCTTCCAACTTGGCATATTCTGTGATTCTGTGATATTTCGTGATCATAGGATAAAGCCCTCGAAGGAAGAGGAGCCCAAGAAAGATGATTAATATTCTTCAAGTTTGGGAGCAATGCATCCCGATAGAAAGGAGGATGGTCAAAAACATCGGAATGCCTGTGGATGAACAAGGAGATCCTGGAAAAAAACAAAAAAAAAAAAAAAGAAGGCTGCAGAGGATGGAAGTAAAGACAAGTAACCTGTGAGGAATACAGAGAAACTGTCCTAACATAAGAAGGACATAGATCTGTTGGAGTGAGTCCAGATGAGGGCCAAGAAGATTATCAGAGGACTGGATGGGACTTTGAGCAATGTGGTCTAGTGGAAGGTGTCCCTGCCCATGGCAGGAGGATTGGACTAGATGACCTTTAAAGGTCCCTCCCAACACAAACTATTCTATGGTTCCTTGATATGGTCTCTCTTCCTTAGTCTCCTGGCCTTTTGTGATGCCCCACCTGCCCTTCATACAGCTCGTCAGTATTTTTTTTCTTAGCCTCATTCCTCACATCCATCAGGGCCCTCACACAAGCTGCACACAGGAAAGGATATCTGCATGCTGTCCTCCACTCCCTTCCCTTCCCTTGTGCTGATAATCTGTGGCCCTTCCAGCTCCTTTTGTCATCACTCCTAGGTTGCTGTTTCTTCCTCCCTGCTTATCTACCTGCCGCCGCTCCTTATCAGTCACAAAGTCAATTTGTGTGAATAAACTGATACACTAAAAGGTTTCTTTCAGTTTTCTGAGACTTTCTTCTTCATACATTTTAATCAATGTCTATTTTGATTAATCCTTTCAAAAATTATCTGCTATTCTGTATAAAGGGAATTAAACAACACAAACCAAAGTAGTCTTTATCAACTAAATCTTTTACATATCTTTATATGCGATTGGTCACAATATCGTAAAGACCTTTTATCAAACCTTCTAAAATTTTAAAACATCAGAATAAAAATGCGATTCCCCTGGGTATTGTGTGTTTTGTCCTCTACCTCTAAATGGTCTTTAACAAAACTCTCCATAAAAAAAATGTATTCTTTTGTGAGTAGGTGCAACATATAGCTATTAATATTATAGCTATTTATTCTGGAATGTCCAGGTGGGGAAGCCTAGATGCAACCAGTGAATACTTGACTGTAGCTTTTACTATTGTACAGCTGTGGCCCCCGTTAAACATTCAGTTATCATCTGATAGACAGGAACTACTTGCATATTATAACACTCCTCTTAGAAACTTTGTGCCGTACAAATGTATAGTGGAACACAAATTTGCTGATGTGTATTTTCTAACATAAACCTAAGTTTTAAACTTGTTCATCAATGTTAACTGACACTGTCATTTTCATTCTCTATTGTCTACTTGCATTTAAAAGGGGACATTGAAGCAAATAAGGGGAAGTTGCTTCCGCATCTCATCTGTCACCCAACCTCTGCTTCTATTTATTCACATAACTATGAACCCAGAGGAACTATGAGATCAGCAGCAGTGCTGGCATCATTTTGCAGAGCTGGAAAGACCATCCTCTGCCCATGCAGGGCCACAGTTTTTCTCCCTAAGATGCGTAGTCAGATGCCGATGAGAACACACACAACTGTAATGATGAGCAGGATCGATGGGGGCATTAATTCTCTCAGTTGTTTAATGCAGTGGTTGTGTTTCTCTAGAGAGTTGAGTTCAAATTCCATTTAAATGATAAGTCAAAATTATGTTGGCCGTTTTTTTTTGTCCCAAGGAGATAGCTATTTACCTCAGCTACTATGACATACTTGGCAATACCTACTCAGGACAAATCAAGTCTGATATTGATAAGGACTGTTGAGCACTGAACCTTGAACCAGGGCTGCCTGAACCATTCCTTACTCTGACCGGTATTGCTAGTTCCATATGAGCATGACATTTGTATACAATATCTCAGAATAATTAATCCATTAAAAACAGACATAATGTTTACTAGAGCAGTTTAAACCTCTATCCTCATTGACAACAGGAATACTTCTGTTGGCTTTAAAAGGGATCCCTAGATCCAATAACTGTTATATTTAAGTGACCCATTTTCAAATCCAGTTTACTAACTTCTAGTGTCTCCACATTTTACCTGCCAAAACATGTAGGAGTGTGTTCACGACCTTGGCTCACCAGTCATCTGCACTGGGGATTTAAAGACATATTTGAAGTTAGACTTGCATATAGTTTGAGCATATGTCTTTCCTTTCGATGGGCCCCAGGACAAAGGAAGGGAAAGAAGTCAAGCTGTGTGTGGCTCCTTCTGTGGACAGGATTCCTCCAGGTTGTATGTCCAGATCAAAGCACAGGAGCACCTCCCTTCTTTGAGGCTGCCTCACTATTTCAATTTGGGAATGACTGGCACTAATGCTCTTAAAAATTTTGATCATGATCTTGAAGTCCTTTGTAGTAAGCACTGTTATCAGGGTGCTGAACATTTCTTAAACCAAGACAGCTGTTAAAGACAAATACTTCTCTCCTTAACACTGGATCCATATTCCTGCTGCAGTTGTGGCTTTGCTCATCATTACTGTGCCATCACTCAATGTCAACCTCTGCATGGACAGAGCTGAGCAGGGAGAGGAGAAAATTTACCTCCTCGAGTTTCACATTTGTGGCAATACCTGTTAAAAACATGTTTTATTCACTATTCACATGTGGTGAGACTTTCAAAAGAATCTTAGCATATACTGGCAACAAAATTTAGTCTTCAGCATTCAGCTTCCCCTCCAAAGGAAGGACTCTGTCATCTCTGGGATCAAGAATATTAAAAAATGTGAATTCTTAGCTCTAGCTAAAAAGGACATTTCCCAGCTATTCTCCGATTCAATGTACAAGGGTTGTGCTTAGTGATTCAGTAAGACCACCTTGACATTTAAACATGTGTCACTCACTTCAAAAATGTTTCCAGCCCTCCACCCTCCTCAACCCCCTGGCCCCTATGAAAAAGAAACTGAGCCTTTTAAGGGCATCTGTCAAATGTCAGGCAAGCATGCATAATCTGCAGTGTGCTCCCAGGGTAACTACTGAATAGTTACTGCTAAATCCTTCTGAAATTAAGGAAAGAGCTGGACCTGTTGAAATGAAGTACAAAATAGGAGGAAATTTTAAAAATGATTTGTTGATATAGATGCAGACACCTCCACTTTGAAGCAGATGAGTCTGTCACATGTGCCAGCAGATTACCATGGCATGCATTTGGTGACACTGGTTGTCATAATTATTTTCTTGGCAATCCTTGCTGGGGAAGAAAAGTTACAGGGAATGAAGCTAGAACAAAGTATCCACCACCAGAAGAGGAAAAAAAAAAAGTTGTTTAGTACAGCCTTTGGGAAGACAGGAATTAAGTTTGGCTTTTTATGTCCTGTAGCTTATTAACCTTACACTGTGGTATTCTCGAGAATGAGGATAGAGCATGAACAGAAAAATTGCAGGTGTTTCCTCTGTATTGAAATGTAGTCATTTTGTGTATCACTGTAGCACATAAATGGCAGAGATGTTGAGAAACTAAACATTTCCAAGGTAATAAAATAAATGGGCAGAGGAAGTTTTCCTCAGCTCATAATGATTTATAAGGCAAACTAGAAACCTTCTAATCTATTATTCTTGGTAACAGTTCCCTTCACACCCAAAGATATATTTATATATGCAACATATCCAGTAATATCTAGTCAGAAGCTGAATGATTTATCTTGTGGTCTGCAAATTACATTAACAACATAATTAATAACTTTGATATAAAAACTGTGTATGTCAGAGCAGTATGTCATGTAATCAATGGCAACAAATCATTTTCTCTGATGTTTAATGATTCTTTCAAGAGGGTGAATCTATAAAAACAGAAGAGTCAATCAATGAGGAAGTTGCATACATTGTCTGTCCTATTTGCAGATTTGAAAACTGAAGTTGCCGTTATTGTTTAAATTTTAACTATTGGAAATCAATCTAGAAACATAAACAGAAAGGGAAAAAAAGGTATTAATGGCAAAAAAGTTGGTATCTGTAAAATCCAGTCGCAATCGCCCAGCTTCCCAGGTATTGCTAAATGCTGATTACATAAAACATTTATGAAACCATTATTACTTGCACAAAAGCGCAAACATGGCCAGTACATTGAAAAATTATCTTTTGAAAAAGGAGTGCTCTCCCTCCAAACTATAATGTACAACTTGCATGGGTCCTGCAAAATCCATGAGCCTTCCTGACAACAGTAGTTCATTTCCAATGCCTGCTGTTGAAAGCGTTAGTCAAAGCCCACCTCATTCATTTTCAGAAGCAGAACAAGGTAACACTTCTATGTAGGGCAATAGACTCCTTCAATTGCTGACTCTGGGTGAGCATTTGTTCAACTTGTTTCCATAGGAAGGTGATCTAAATATGGGGGAAAAGCTCTCATCTAGCAACTTCTCTAGACTGCCAGGTTCCTCCTTGTTTTTTGGCAATGTGTTTTCCACTTGCACTGACTCATTTCAGGCGAACACACTCATTCAGAAGTCAGGGCTGTAATTCAGGAAATGCTTTCATGTTGTTATGACAGACAGATTTTTGTATTCATTTTTCACTCTAAAATGGAAAGAATGACTGCCTTCTGTGTAGCTTGGAGGCACTCAGAAGCTTTAAAAAAAAAAAAAAAAAAAAAAAAAAAGAAAGAGACTTAATAAAGACTTCATGCCTTTTCTATACTATCTGTCTGGAAAAAACGGCTTTTAGTCTGAGGGACAACAGAACCTGTAGCTCTGGATCCACACAAACACTGTAGTACACGTTGGTAGAATTCATCCTTCCAAACTTTGGAGAGATGCCTACAGTGTCCATTTACGTGCTGGTTATCCCACTCTTTACTAATAGTAGCAAGAAAAAAGCATGATGTACTTCAACAGATCAATGTCAGAGGTCAACATAAGGATGAAGTAAGTAGCCTCCTCCAATTGCCTCGGAAGAGGGGCTTCTTCAGGTGGAGGAGTCTACCTTCAGGATATTTATGTGTGTTTAGCCCACGGCTCCTTGTCTGACAGGAGCTTTACAGACCTAAATGCCTTTGTGGATATGGCCCACAATACCTCAGAGAAGTGCAGGTATGATGGACCTCCCTTGTTATGCTGATCAGGAGGGCAATCTGCAGTGCTCTCCTATGATGCACAGAGAACAAAGCTCAGCCTACACCAACTCCCAACTCCACCCTGTCCCTTGCCTCCCTGCTTGCTTCTGGCCAAGGAGGGTATTATAGCTTAAGCAGCTACAGGGTAATAATTATTATTTGTGTGCATTCTTTTCATTGCCATATTTTTTAGAAGCTACTCTTGATCTTGTTCAAAGCATGACGCACAGAGGATAACAACTGCCAGGACAAACAAATGGCACTATTTAGCAGTGTAAGCCTCACTTTCCAGTTGCATTTGTATGTATTTGTATGCTTCCCAAGGCAAGGCTGGAAACCAACTTTAGCTGTGCAGTGATGAGGTTGGAGAGGGAGGGAGGGAGACCAGGGCAATTTTAGATACCTAAAACAAGGACCATATGGTTAGAGAAGAATAACCTATATACTCCAAAAGCCAAAGACAGCTGAGTATCAGTTACACATTGAGCCTCTAATGATTTGCTTACATCAACAGCCCTTTCAAGGCGCACCAACATACCTGCCTTGCAAAGGCTCCTGAGCTACAGGATAATGTAATCATCCATGCAATATCCTTTCTCTTTTGTGAGTAGTTTGAGCAAAGGAAAGCAATCACTTTCACGCTACTATAATTAGGAACAGTAATGGCACCTTATTTGCTAAAATGTGTTGGTTTTGTGTGCAGAATGACTCTACCTGGAATATTTGGGCATTCCCTGCAAGGCTTCAGTTTTTGGTTTGTTTTTTTTTTTTTTTTTTGGTTGTTTTTTTTTATTTTTGATTTCTGGTGCTCATTGTGTGGTTCTGTGGGAGCTGGGAAGTAATTCTTGAATCAGTTGAATTCATCTTATTTGTTTCATGAGCAGGTATTTAGATGATCTTTGTCTCCCTAAACCTCTTAATATAAAGAGTAAACTAGATTGCCTGTGAGTGTATTGACTGTGTTAAGAATGCTGGATTGTATTGCAAAGGAGTCCAGGCCTGTAATGTTATCACTCAGCAGGAATGGATCCCATCAGAAGGCACATGGCGTGCCATGACGTAGCCAGCCTTAGACCACAAAAGCAGACTTTTCTCTGTGAATTAGACAAACCACACAAAAGGCAACAATAGCTAGCATAAACACTATTTAATACTATTCACAGGCTATTGAAGAGATGGGCGTTGACTAAGAATTGCAGCAAAGCCAGTACATTGTTGTCAGATGAAAGGACGCCTAATGAACAGGAAGCATCATTTGAGTAGGCTGACAGTAACCATATAACTGCAGGATTGTGGGACTGGCATTTACCCCATGGGTCTTTACAGTCAAAAAATAAAGAGAAATTAAAGCATAAGGAATCCTTTTTTGTAGGCACTTAAAGCCCATAAAGCAACACAAGAAAGTGTACAATTGTCTTTTCATGATTTGTCTGTGCTTCAGCAAATCATAAAAAAGAACTTTTGGGGTGCAGTAACTATAGGTTTTGTGTCGTAAAATAAACCCTTCAAACAACAGAAGATTTGAGTATTTGCAAATTGTCCCAATTGAAATAAAAGCTACTTTTTTTTTTTTTTCTTCAGTTATTTCAAGCTCGATTCTAGCAATGGCTGCCTTAGCAATGTCATGATGATAAACACTTCTGTACTTTACCCTACAGCCAGGCTAAATCAATGCTTTTGCAGTGCTCCTACTTTATTTGCTAATGTGTAACAGTAGAAGAAACTTAATTAAAAAGATTCCCTTCTGATACAATTATTCCAACTATGTTCTTGCATCCCTATGATCACACATAGAAGAAAGCTTCAAATTGTCCCTATTTTGTTTTTAACCTTTTAAGTCCTGCACTTAAGATGCAAGCAAGACGCTAAAACTCCTCTCTGTAAAGATTTCAACTCAGACAAAAGGTACTCAGGCTCCTAGAGAACAAAGGTTTAAGAGTCTAGTTTTGTTAGTGAGAGTTTTTCTGAGTAAGACTGGAAATATTTTATGACTGTCATGTTTCAAAATATTCTTTGGGAGACTGAATCTGGAATAGTGTCCACAGAAAGACCTCCAGGCCATTTAGGCCTGTTATTTGGCAAAAGGCTGCAATGAATAGCATTGTGGCCAGGAAGAAGATACTGTGTTCTGAAACTGAAGAGCTGCCTCTGTGCTGTTTGTCACTGCCTCAGCAGAGACAGTGGAACTATATATATGCACATTTCTGTATATATGTGGACTGGAAGATCAGCTTCTGAACTTACTGAGGTTTCTCAGCACTCTTCCTCAATAATAGTTCAGCAAGCAGTGCACACAAGGGGCTGCAGGGAGGATGGATATAGTTCTCTTTGCTACCACTTTTGGACTCTTCAACTACCGAAACCCTTGAACCAACATTTTTGGCACTGGCACTTCGAATAAGAGTAACAAAGAAGTATATTCCATATCACGATTTAACCCCCTTCTCTACTAACCCCTATCAGCTCATTCAATAGATGCACTGTAATACACTTACAGAAAAGAAAGAGAAAGCAGGTGTCAAGGGAATGAAAACCTAAGACCCTTTTCCACACAAAACAGCTGTGAAAAGGCAGTACATGTTGAACTGTGTTTCAGAGGATTCCAACTAAATTGCCCCCTTAAGGATTTCATTTTCTTTGCAAAAATTCAACTACTTGAAAATTAGTTCTACATTAAAAATTCTATGAATGAACAAATGAGGGATCCAGCCAGCTCCTGACTCACTATCAGCCCAATTTACCTCGCCCACACAAACCTTTTGATATGTTCTTAATTAAAGCATTGGTTATGCAGTTGACTTTACATGCTGTTTATTAGCTGGCAGAAGGAGACCAAAAGAAATACAGAGATTGTAGCATGTAATGCCATTACACTGTTTTAAAATATTCCCTTTCTGTTTGTATAAATGTATTTAAGCATACATTAAAATAGAGAAGATGGTTTTCACCAATAAAGTTTGAATGACTGTTCCATCTAGTTCTAGAAGTGCATAAGACACAACTATAAAAATTCATTGAGGTTTTGCTGACAAGTTGGTTAGTTGACATTTAAGGGGGCACAGCTAAGATTTTCTGGGCAGAACAAACAGAGTAGGATGTCTGTGAGTGATCAAATGAACAGTTGATTTCATCTTTAACTGCTGACTTAGTGTAGTTTATCATACATTTAACGCTGGAAAAGAAAAACAAAAAGAAAGACGAGAAATAGAAGTTTAATTAAGCACCATGTATGCAGTATAATGCAAATCTCACAAATAGAGCATAATTGGTTTAGCAGAGAGATCCAATGCCATAAATAACCATTCATAAGCATATGCAATTAACATATCAATAGTTCTTTTTTGGAGTTATAGTCCATAAGCTAAGTTAGTTCTTTACTGGAAAAGTCTGGCAAAACCAAGCTGTTAATTAAACACTTTTCAGAATTCAGTGCCACATTTTGACTCCTCCACAAAATGTCTGAACCTATTATAATGTCCTTCATATTCACAAACAGAAGGATGCATTTTTTGCCTATCTAATACCACATAAATCTTCAGAGAAGAGAAAACCAGCAATCTCAAGCCTTTCCACTCCAGCTGTCTGTGCCATAGTACAGTATTAAGACAAGGCAATAGAGTAGCAACTTTGGCTTTTTTCACAGCATGGAATGGAGCTTGTGTTTGATAGAAAAAGAATTCTTGATGTTCTGAAACAGTCCTAAAAGAACCCTATCCTTTCTGCAGGTTTATGTACCTTAGGTGATCATTATAAGAATAGGTTAAAAATCATCTTTTCCTTAGAATTAATTATTGTCCTTTGTCCATATATATTAAATTATTCAATCTTGATCTCTCGGCAAAGAGCTCATTAAAGAATGGCAAAGAGCTTGCCAGCTACCTGCAAAAGGGCTGAGAGCTTGCTGAGTACTCCCAAATCAAAGGGGAATTAGAAAAGCTTTAATTGTTTGCGCAGAGGGCTGAAATTTTCACCCAAAAATTGCTTCAAAGAAAGGTGGCTCTCCAAGCAGCTGGAGTCCCTGCTCTGCTTTGAACAGAAGAGGTGTAGGCAGTCTTGCTTTCCAACTTTGCATCTTTCCTGGGGTTTACCTTTATTATTAGGTTTACAAATCATAACTAACTCCACAAAACAAACTCTGGCCCCTTCTTAACCAACTGCTCCCTAGATCATCGTGGGCCTTCTTTCATTCCAGCTTTTCTTTCTCTACCCCTCCAAAGGCCTCTTCTTATTGCTTGGTCAGTTCCCACATCAGAAGATTTCTGTATCCATCTGGAGGCTTCAGCCACTGAAGAAGAAGGTGGGTAAATGATTCAGGTCCCTGCCGTGCTGCTCACTTCCCCCTTGTTCAGCCCTCTGCTACGACAGTATGCAACAATGCCAGGTCAATGCCAGGTTTGTTTTCAATGTACTGGTATGTCATCTTTTAATGAAGGCTGAAAGCCCTGAGAGCAGCTCTGTTGTCCTGCGTGAAACAATGTTTTGTCTTCATATCCACACATTTTCACCCTCACCTACAAATAAGTCAGGCAAAACCACAAGGAACAACATCCTTATTTGTCTACATTAAAACTACCATTTTGAGGTGATACCCGTATTACCAGAAGGAACATAAAGGTACAAACGCCTACCAGGATCCTCTCTCAAAGAAATCATGCCAAGCTCCAGCATCAGGTATATTTTTAAAAGATATGATGACTTTTTTCTTCATTGAATGTTACTGTGTTATCAGCAAATCAGCTTAAACACAAATGATAGTTAGGACATATAGTTTACGATTTATAAAGCATTTCCTTAGCATGTGTCCCTTCTAGTCTCTTTGTTAAAATGAAATGGGTGTCTAAGACAAAAAAAACCCCAAACAACTGAAACATCACCCTTTACCCCCTTAATTCTAATGCCATACTTGGATCTGTTGATTTTCTTACCAACATTTCATTAGCAAAGCTGTGTGAAGAACAGGGAGTTTGATTGATGGGACCACTAAGCTAGTTGATTATTTCATACTGGATGACATACTAAGATATCTAATGGCACTTAAATCATTAGCTAATGTAAAGCAGAGAACATTTAAATCATGAGGTAATGGGTACAGATGATAAACTAGTGCTTCCTAATCTCTGAATCAGCTGAATTTTCAAAATCAAACTCTAATCCCAGGTTTCCAAATTCTCTAATACCAGTTCAAAACTGGCAGGCATGGAAAAAACAACAATCTGCTAGTCAACACCACAGTCTTGTAAGCACAGATCTATGAGCCTAATCATCTTCTAGGACTTGATGACATTTCTCTGTAACTTAATGTGGCTTTTATCTTCAGAAATGGAACAGCACACATAGTGGATCTTATTCCACACACTCATATGCCTGGTCTGTATCATGTGTACTATATATGTGAATGAAGCCTCATGGGCAGACATCAGTAGCACTGAAAACAGCAAGTGCCAATGCAAATAATGTGTCTCTACTTCATTTGGAGCACAGGCACAAGTCCTCTACCCACTAGAGAATGTGGGCACAAGCCTCTCTTCGGGAGAGGACAGGAGGAGACATCTGGGGAGTACTACAAGTGAACTTAGGATCCAAAAGAGAAATGAGTGTGCCAAGCACAGATCTGTAAGGGAAAAACACGTTGAAGGGCATCACTTGAGGGGCTCAAGGGGCAGCTGGAGAGAGTTGAATCAGTCATGCTCAGTTCGACCCCCTGTGAAATCTGGACATTTCTCTGTTTCCGACTGATACATTTTTATAATCATCACCTGGTCAAAGTGGTGTTTCTCAAAGAGTCCTGATGGTACCTTATGAAGTGAGCTATTCAGGCAATTTAAGAGCAGTCCAAAGGCCATCATGAGCACCACAAAGAGGGGCAGGTGACTGATGTATCAAAGGATGTGTGTGGGAGGATGTAAGAAGGGGAAGGGGAAGGGGAAGGGGAAGGGGAAG
>VXBA01003207.1:466878-491096 GCA_013399895.1 Serilophus lunatus
AAGAAAAGAAAAGAAAAGAAAAGAAAAGAAAAGAAAAGAAAAGAAAAGAAAAGAAAAGAAAAGAAAAGAAAAGAAAAGAAAAGAAAAGAAAAGAAAAGAAAAGAAAAGAAAAGAAAAGAAAAGAAAAGAAAGAAAAAAAAGAAAAAAGAAGAAGCTGTGCTTTACAGTTTGTTGCAGCTACCCATGCTCTGCTTTTATACTTGGATAAGAGTTTCCCCCATTCCTGGACAGGAGTCACACTTAGAGCCTTCATTTCATTGCAGCTGTTATGTGGGCAACACAAGAGAGTCCTGCTTCTGCAATTCCTAACAAGGAGGGCTATTCAATGAGGGCCCTTCGACATCCCAACCCTCTCTCTGGGATGGGCCATTTTGAGCACTACTGTTCAGACCTTCCTTTTGTTCTAACTTCCTTTCCTTCGTAGGACTTTTTTTGCTTTTTTTCCCCCCCCAGAAAAAGACACTGCGCAGTTCAGAAATTCTCTGCTCCTTGTGTTGCATGTCTGGAATCCTAACAAGTCAAACCACAGGAGTTAAGCCAAAAATCTGAATGGAGACAATTAAATTCTTCAACACTTGCAAAAATTAAGGAGTCATAATTTATACCAACTTTAAAATCCACCCCATCTGTTAGTACATTTCTAACAATGTGATTTGTCACAGTAAAAAACAATTAAATGAAATGTATAAAAACGGGTCTCATACTGTTTTATGCATAAAATATATTTTATTATAATTGGTCACCTGAACAAAGGATGATGAAGCAATTATAAATGGCAACACTTGCAGACTTTAAATACACAGCAGATGTAGAGCAGGAAAAATATTTTCTCTGTAAATAATTGATTCACACAGAATATTTAAATGGGAAAACCAAGTTTTATTTAGGTAATCCAATTGTTTTCAAGCAACAGAAAGTTTTGCAAAAGGACAGTAGTTATGTACAGTATTGGGACCTGATTCAGAGTCAATTAAAAAGCTCCTGCTGATTTCAGTGGCTTCCAACAAGCTTCCTCAGTGTGCCACTGTGCTGAAGAGCTCCCTAACTGACTCAATAGAAGGAATCAATGGTCTTTTACACTAACAGAAGAATAACCCACCCTGATTAAATTGATCTCACTTGCTCAACTGTGTAAAAAGTTCACATTAAATCTGCCCATTACCATATGAATAATCCAACCTTTCTAATCCTGCTATTGTTTTTGCCATTTCCATGTTGTTTTGTTGTGTTGTTTTTGTGTTGTGTGTTTTTTTTCTTCATTTAACACTTGCAGACACACCTGTAGTATTTTATTCCTGAGCTAGAAAACAGAAAGCTCTTTGGTCCAGTGTAATATTTTCAGCTGTGAGGTGTTATTGTTCGTGTGTACAGACCAAACAAGAAATTGTGAGAAAGAGGGAACTTTAAAAACTTAGTACTAAACTCAGATGTAATGAAAATTTATTGCAGAAGTAGATAGGATTCATTCTATAAGCAGAAACAGCAGTAAAAGCAAAGAAACTAAAAGAACATCCAGAGTGAGAATGATGAGACATAATTCTAAACTGACTCAACCAGAAGAAGACTGTCCTTGTCAGTAATTTACAAACAGCCACTGGTAGTTGTTAAACAGCCTTCTCCAAGGGAGTAGCTCTCTGCAGCATCAAAAAAGAAACAAGCGGTCACACCAAGCCATTTGGAGTCGGAACAGATAATGATGTCTGTCCTTCTGATCTTAGAATGCATTTCTGGTGTGTCTCAGAAACTGAAACCTTCTTCTTCCCTTTCCTGCAGCTATAGTCTTTTAAGTTTTTTTCTGCTTTTGAGCAATGAGGATTTTGCTTATAAAGTTGAACATACAAAATCCAAAGAAGTTTTGTTTGAATTCCTGGAGGGAATTTGTCTCTTTATTTATGTCCCTTAACCTAGAGAATTTAAGTTATGTAAATCTAAGTTCACAACTTTACATTACGCTTGTGCACGCTCTTTGTCTCTTTAATCAACTCTTACTTATTTCTGTCATGTTAGAAAAGGACGAACTACAACAAACAAGAATCAAATTTTCCAGAAAGCAGCACACAAACTAGCATTAGCGTTCCTTGCCATCCTTCTTTTCTACATATTTATGCCCCAAATCTAGCTAAGCAATATTGCCCATAGCTAAGAGCATTGTAGCCCAGAACATTGCTGTAATATTGACTCTTAAACAGAAAAAGAATAAGTGACTTTGTTCATAACTCAAACATCACTACCATATTTCACTTCCAACATTTAAAAATAAAAACCAGAATGCCAAAGCCTTCATTATTTAAGTTAAACAATGAAACTGTTACTGTGTTGCTTGGAGCCCTGCTTTGCTCCCAGTGTCTTAGGACAACTTTTTTCCTGAAGAGTGATGAAGAATACATTTTATGAGACACAGGCCAGGTCTCCTTAGATAAGTTCCAGGATTACAGGTTGCCATGAAATAAAGCAAAAAAAGAGGGAAAGAATTATGCCAGGAAAACACAAGAAAAAGCAGTTTCACCTCTCCGTCAAGGTAAGTTAGAAGGAGGCAGTTTTAAAAGCTTGTCATTTTCTTCCCCTTCTCTGTTACCTGGAAAATGCTCAGAATAAAGGAGAATGAAGTGTGAAAATGCCTCAGCCTGTACCAGCAAGCCAGAGCAGTGTTGACAGGATTACAGAAGTTGCCTAATTAGTTCCTTCTTTGCTAATATCCACCCGAAAAACTCCACTTTAACTGGTAAACAATCAACAATACAGAGAGAGAAGCTCAGGAACTAAATACCAAATCTGAATGCTCTTCTTTCCTACTGAGACTTATCCACCACCAGAGCTTCTCCCATGGGCAGCAGGGATGCGTTTGGGAGAGGGGCATCTCCCCTCCCCATTCACCCTTCTCAGGCACACAATAACACCACAGAGATGGCAGTCCAGGAGCAATGCCAATCGACCCTACAGCCACCCCAGAGTGACCCTCCTCCTCCCTCTCTTCCACCAGGGTTTGAAAAGGGGGGAGGTGTAACTTACCCTTGACTTTTTATTTTCTTTTTTTGTAATTGAACAGGAATTGCTCATCAGCTGTGTATGTACACTCGTGGGAGGTTTGCTTTCCACAGTCCCATGAGGAGAGGGGTGGATGCCACTCCCAGGGGACGCAGCTGGTGTGCTATTCATTTGAGACCCATTCTAAAACCATGTATGACAGTGATCAGCAGTTGGATCTCTTATGTGTCTTGAATGTATATGCCCATGACTTACAAATTATGGCTCATTCCTTAACGTATTATAGATGTTAAAATCCTGGTCCAATGTTTACACACCCAAGGAAGCAGAAATTACTATGATTTACATTTTCCTTCTTCTTCTATTAAAAAAAAAAAAAGTTAAAAATTTTAATAACCCTACTTTTCTGAAACAGAAATAAATTCCAGATCCCTAGAATGTCCAAGTTACTTTGTAGCAAACATTATGCATCTTTATCGCTTCCTTAAAGGAATAACAAAAAAATTCTTGCAACCAACAAAACTGTCCCAACTCACTGCTTTACTCATTTACATGTACATTTTATTCCCATTCTACTACCTTTCCTTTGTGTCCTCTAGATGGTTAACTCCACAGGGAAGGGATTATATATTTTCTTTTTTACACAGTTCTATACCTAATGCTTCCCTACTGATTCTTTTGGACACCATCATAATATAAATATTTACTACCACTGCTAGTGCCTGGGAAGAATTATCCCTTATAGCTGTACAATGATAGTCAGTAAAATTTTAAAGAACCTGGTCCATCAAATGCATGTGATGTGCTGTTATGTATTGATCCAAATGTGAGTGATACCTGTAAGACCTGCAGCCATCTGGGTTAGTTGCTCTGACTCCTCATTTCCTGGCATCATCAGGGCTCTGTATCCCTGCTTACTTGCACATACAGTAGGTTACATGTTCCACACTGGGTGAATGATTTTCTTTTTCACAGGACTCACTATTAACAGGGTGAGAAATTATAACCTGTGTCCACAAAGCCCGCTTCCTGGGCAATCCTCCTCTCTTTCATTTGCAGAGTGACACACTAAAAGCAGACAAGACAGACTTTATGCAAAGCCTGTCTGTAATAAAGGTAAGACACAAGGGACTACTTGTAAATGACTGATTTTCTCCTTTCTGTTCAGTTCTCAGCTACGTATTATATATTATGGTCTGGTGTTACAGGAAAATTATATAGTTGTCACATGGTAAAAGTTTTCATGGCTGCTGACTCCACTTTCCACAGTTAAATCTACCGTTTTTCTAACGTGTGGAGGCACACATGTCCTTTTAAAGTCAAGCTCAAATGAAATACCAGTACCTAATGAAAATAATATTTTGGCAGGTGTCTGAGTTCCAGATTGTTTTTCTTAGATTGATAGCAAGCTTTTACTCCAGGAAAAAAAAAAATCTCTTGCCAGTAATTCTGTATTATACAAGGTTTAGGTAGGACAGCTATATGAAGAGTGAGAGAATTTGCTTTTCCCTTTCATGTCTAAAACGGGCCCATGTCTGAAGTATAGCTACTGTTCAGTGCTGGAAATTAGCAATTCTTAGAGACGGACACTTCTTGCCTACCCAAAAACAGAGGTACTTGGAATGTCTTGAGATGATGTGGCTGATTTGGTCTTCTCTGGAGGCTGCCTTACAAACCCCCGGGTTGATGTTATCACACCAGTAACCTCAAAGCAATGACTGGACACCCTTTTGTCTGTTATCTCAGTGGTCACTCTCTGTTCCTCAAAACAAACTCAGGATCTGGACCTGCTGCTAAGATGAAGGTGTCAGCTGCAGTGTCCCTGTTACACTGTCCTCAGAAAGCAGACATCTTGGTGTAGTACATGACTTTTGCACAGTGCACAGACCTGACCACAAGGAGAAGCTGCAGAGGCTTATGGGCAGTTTCCTTCTGCTTGGCAGCAAACATCCACATCAGCTTTCTCTTTCCTGACTTGTAGATGGCTGCACATGAGACGACTGCTCTGAAGTTTCATCTCAGTCAAGGGAGAAAAATGTACACTTTTTAAGAGAAATGTTCATTTAGATGTATGTTTTGTGATCAGGCAAATCTCTTTAACAGCTTCTTCCCTTCTATCATTGGTGTCTGGGTAAATGCCGCCTTCAGCTGGCACATACATTTCAAAGAGAAATGTGACTCTGACCTTTTGAACATATGCTGTTTTTGTCGTCAACTTCTAAACTGAGAACTATATACCAACCTTGCAAAATCGCTGTGATATAAGTTGATTTGCTCAAGCAACGCAAGTTTCTTGCTTTTTGCCACTTGCCCTGTCCTTGTCCTTAGACTGTCATTGAACCCTGTTATCAGTTCTTATATGTCCTGTTGCTTCCTAGGCAAGGTTTCCTTTCCCTTCACAAATTTCTTGTATTAGTCCATGTACAGAGTGAACCATGTCATGAAGTTGTCTAGATAATACCTCAGATGTTGAGGCCATCCTAGGAGATATCTTTAAATGTAAAGTGACCCAAACCAAGACTGAACAAAACACTTTTGTGCTGAGTTAGATATACAGCTTGAATCAACAAATGAAAACTGTTGAATTTTAAGTAGTGGAGTGTGCTGGGGCTCCTGGTAGTGCTGGGCACTGAAGGTGGCAAACACGGGCATCACACCCTGGGCTGGAGCTGGGATGCAGCAGGATGGGTACACACCATGCATAGGTGTTTGGCAGCACTCCCAGATCCTGTAGTTTAGACACAACCAGTGGCTAATTAACAGCTAAATTAAATTTAGGCTGAAAATTTAATGTTGCTCAAGTACTTTTTTGTTGCTTGCTGGCAGGCTTTCTGACCTGTGTGGAGGAGAACCCATGCTCCAGCCTGACAGGGCTGTTTAACACAGTTCACAGATAGATGCTCTGCTGGGGTTCACAAGCTAATGAGAGAGGAACAGGTTCATATCAGCTGCTTTGGGGTATCTTACCTGGCCTCTGTGGCCTCTCCACAGTGGCTTCTGTAGATCCTGTGTCATACCTCCTGGCCCACATGGATGTCTTCAGTGCTTTAAGACATGTAAAATCACTCTAGAACACATGTTCATGCACAAGTCAGTTACTATGTGACTTTTACCCATCTTCCTGCACACAGGGACAGTAAAACACAGTTCTTGCTCTTCAGGATCTCAGTAATGAAGACTAGTATATGCATGAACATGGGAATAGTATCAAAGTGAGGTACAAATATTTAGCCTTTCATGCTTTAGGTATTACTGAATTGGTACTATGGGAGCCACCAGGAGCCTCATCCTTGGCTTAGGATCTGGTTATGACAAGTACTGTGTGGACTACAGAAATTAGCAATGTCTTTATTCCAAGAAAAAGTCATAACTTGCAGAAATAAAAAGATTCAGTGTTGATTGATAATCTTGAGATCATTATATGCAAATCTTTGGGGCACTCAAAACTGTTAATCACTGACATTCTTGAAATTCTTAAAACTTTTCTATTCTAAATGTATTTTCTTAATGTTTCCTAAAAATAGAAATCTCTACTGCTGTAGCCTTCTTACCAACATAAAGACAGTCAGGCAAGAAGAGACCGTGGTGCCAGTCATCTACTCCAAGAGCCTCTATCACACAGGCAACAAGAGTTGCCTGAATGCCTTTGTGTTTGGATTGCAGCAGATTTTTAAAACAAGAAAACAAGGAACTTCACACACACGAATTTCAATTTTGAATTGTGAAAACCACCATATGTTGAGGATATTGCTGCCTGCACAAAAAACAATGGTTCCTGTGTTTTTGTCTGTGAAAAATCAGACTTTTTTGTCAGAAATGAGATAAAAATAAAAGTCTTATTTTTAAAGAAAATACATCAGCGAGTTGTACTTCACTCAGAAAAAAAAAAAAAAGAGCAGCCATTTGCTTTCCATGAATACTGCTCATTCAAAGCCTGTAGTGAAGACTTCCTAGTTTGCCAGACAGTTGGTGGAGTCAGTCATGCCAAACTTGGCACATATTTAAGAGATATACAAACACAATGGATTAGTGGTATTTATATTTCACCCTTCACCTCTCACGGGGGTCACGTTCTCAGAAGAAGGTGACATCATTGTGAAACTTTACCCTGCTTAAGCCCCAAGCAACATGTCTCCTTATTTAAAGATCAGATTATCCCTCCTTCATTGTTTTGCATTTGATTTTGTTTCTTTTCTCCATTTTGGGGAAGGGCAGCTCACTATTTTGAAGAGGTGATGGAGCATGTCAGGATTTAAGGAGTGAAAGGGAAGAGATTGGTTTGGATTTTCTGCCTCTCCTTTGTGTGCTCTGAAGCTCAATATACTTAAAGTGGTGACTGCAGGTACGTGGGCAGAAGAAAGCTTTTGTACTCTTATAAACCCCAGCGTTCACTTGGACTATACCTCTATAGTTAGAAGACAGGAAAGGAGTTCAAACAGTTTTTTAGCCACTTTCCATTTCAATGGGTGTTTATAAGCAATATGGCCGAGTCTCAGAGGTCAGCATTTTAAAGTGCTGATAAGAGTTTGATGCACACACAGATAACACAGTGCAAAGAGCAATAATGACTAAAGATATCCCTCTTTTAAAGAAAGAGGATTGTCTTGCTTACATCTGAGTTTATAAATTTCCATAAATGTTAGTTGGGTGTTAATATGTGGAAAAAAACTGCAACCATATTGCTCCCACCACCGACGTCTCTTCCAGACAGTTTCTCACTTCACTAGCCCCAAGCAAACTCCTCAACTTCAGCAGGTTTGTTATATCTAAGTAACTGTGGAAAACACCTATCTTTCTGTCATCTTTATCTAAAGTGGAATGAGGAGAGCAAATCTGAACCCCATACCATGAATCAAAGGAGTTTCTTATGTCAAGATTTTTTAGCAATTTTAAAAAATATTGCTAATATAAATTCATTTTATTTTATATTAATGGATGTGACAGACACAGAAGATATAGTAATTTCAGGAGAAAACAGTTTCAAAGAAATATGGTAAAGCAAGTGACTCAGTGAGATATTGGCAATTCTGAGGGGAACTCATGTCACTGACCATATGGAAGTGACAAAGTATCACCTCAATGCACTGTTCGAAGATTAATATGAGAATAATGTCGACTTGAACGTCTGCTGAAGGCATGGGTTGTAATTATGTGAATATTTTGGATACTGTTCTTCTTACTAAAGGTGGGTTAATACTGTCGTGAATGTTTGATCAAACATTTAACTGGATTTGCTTCTGACACCTCTTTTACACTCACTTTCCAAGCACAGCAGTGTATTTTAATTTTATGGACGTAAGCATTTGGAACAAAAATAAAAGGTCATATATTTAAGTATTCATTTTAAAAGGCATTATAATTTAACATTCATGACTATTTGTGCTAGAAATGCTTGTATAATTACTTCATTTGAGACAATAACAAGGTTTGAAATCAGCAAAAAATCACCAAAAGCAAGCACAAAGTTTAAAAAAAATTAAGTGTGCACTTAAAAAAGCAACTGGTTTCATGGTTCTCTCCCAGTCTCATCCATCTTCTCATTGGGTTAGTCACAAATACAAAATTAAGACTGGAGAAATCTCCGGGTGACTTTTGATTCTGCTCTTGCTCCCACAGAAACCAATGATAAAACTTCCATTGATTTCAGTATTGCTGCATCAAAACCTTCACCAACATAAGCATTAAGTAAGGGAAAAGGAGTACCATCATGCAAGACACATGGCCAATCAGGGTTTACTTTGAAGAAAAATATTAACAGGGATTAACAAATACCTGCAGATATCTCTGTTAACATGCATTGAGCTGCATGTTGCTATATTATATTTCTTTGTGTCAAACTATAAATCGTTACTATATGTAGAAAATAAATTGAAATATTCCAGGTCTCCTTCTTTGGGCATTACACAGAGAGACCCCAAAAGGAGGACACACACACGTGTTGAAGTCTTTTTCTGACTTATTGTCCTTTTTCATTTCCCTCTGAAGTCTCTTTTACTATCAGTTTCTCTGGAGTAGGAAGTAGTTTACCAAAAAAATAATTAAAAAAAAAAAAAAAGTAAAACACTTCTTCAGAGAAGGCCATAAAAGAAATCTCATGTCATCAATTTCAGTTCAATATCTTAAATGTATTTTACAACTACAAGTATTTTTTTTTGTTTACCATGTTTCAGTTTTTGATAGTGGGATGATATTTATGTGAAAATTTCTACTTTCTGTGTTAATTCTTGGAGTAGTAATTGTTTTGGTATTTATGTTCCCTGTAAGTAACACGGGCCGTTCTCTGATTCCTCAAGGATTTGATCTTACAGTGCTCCCAAGATTTGGTTTCTCTAGACGAAGAAACTCTTTTGCATGGTTTCCACCTGAGCATCTTAACTGTGTTAAAAGACAGGAGAAGGTAAAATTAAGAATGACTCAACATGTTATGACATCTCTTTGAATTAGTTGTAGGGAAAAGAGCAAAGACAACCCTGTTTGGTGAAGAACATCTGATCAGACAACAGCTGTACGTTAGCTCACGCACCATATCCCTGCTCCAGCCTGTAGAAATTACCATAAAGGGGCAAAGTTTGAGGATGCTTGTGGATCATAGCTTTCATCCATCAAACTCAATCCATTATTCATCTAGCATATGCGTATTTACATTTATACAGGTAAGGAAAGAAGAATCTGAATTTTGGGCATTTCTGAACTATCTGCTGTGAGATGTATCCTCCTTGTTGTCTCTCAAACTAGAGCTCAAGAAACGTGACCCCTGTGAATATACAGACACTCACAGAGAGTGAGGGTTTTATGGCTCAGAACTGGCTCAGGAGTCCTTCAGCTCTTTATACTGCACCTCATTCTCAGGAGGAGTAAAATCTTGCAGATAACACTGGCTGCTACAGTAGCTGTGAGAACCTAGCATTTGGGAAAATAAAGCCTTGCCTTCTGTGTTGTATTACATTAAAAGATTAAAAAGAACAGACAAACAAACAAACTGAAAAAAAGCAAAACAAAACAAAAAATACCTGAAAAAATACCTGAAAGCAGCCAAATGAGTTTAAAATTATAACCTTTCTTAAATCAAAATAATCCTTGTTACAAAGGTTTGGGAAGATGTACAAGGAGAGTCTCCCAGTGGCAATGTTAGAAAAGCAAGGAGTCAAATGCAAGATTGTAATCAAGTGGAAATTTTATTTTAGAGAGATATTAATTCTCCAGAGAACATGATAGCTGTCGCTGATAAATACACTGCCAAGGCCTGACATACTCCAGTTCAAGTAACCCAACCATCCATCACACAGGCACATACACATGCATTCACAAACTTCCTAAATTCTGTTCCCAGGGCCTGATCCTTGAAAGTCTGAGGGACAAAAACAGCCTCGCTACATGCCAGTAATCCCATTATCAGGCAGGATCAGGCCCTGATACTGAACACACTATCTCGCTGGTTCTAATCAAAATGCAAATGGATCGCGCTGCATTTGCGTTAAGAAACAAATACCAGGAATATTTTAAGATTCCATACACCATAGAATTAAAAATTCTTAGAGGTTGTTTGTCAAGAAGAGGCTGGATCATTATATCTTTCTGCATTCCAGTTGTGTTAGTTATGTTAATGCATTACAATTTTAAAATCATGTTTTGTTCCCAATTCCTTCTATGTTTTTTACAAAAACATCTCTATCATTACATTTGCATTTTAAAAGACTGTGGATGGTATACTTACAATGGGTATTATTTACATTTCAGATTTCCATATATCTGCACTAACTGGCTTTGCTGGATCTCTGGTACAATCACACTTCCCATTATCCGTCTTCTTCTGCTACAAAGATAATTCACTTTACCTCCAAACTTTGCTAGTCGTGCTTTGTACAATAACTCATGTCTTACTACCCCTTGCAAGTTCGGCAGCTCATTAATGTAGCACTTACAGAGGGGGTGCGCTACATATTGATCTAATTAAACATTTCTGAATCAGGACAACAATAGTAATGGGATTAATTATTGTAATTTGTGCAGCAGAAGTATATACATAAAGAGGTAATTTTCCCCCCTCCCCATATACGCAGCAGAAAATGAATTTCAGACATTAGGACCTGAGAGACCAGAGAGCTACAGCTGCTGAGCTGGTGTCCCTCCCATAGTCCTGGCCAGCAGCTCTGACATCCTTGCACAAAGTAATCACAGATCACAGCATTTAATCACTGAAAACAAGCACTCCAGAGGACAGCAGTGTCAATATCCCACTCTCTCATTATCTGTTTGGATTGCACATCCACACTGTCAGATAAACAGAGTGGAAAATTAAGATTAAAAATATGGTAATTTCATTTCAGGCAGCAGGCACCACTCACTGCCCCTATTATGCTATTGATTACCTCTGAATTCAATTTTTCTTTCAATGCAAACTTTAATCTGTTTGCTACCCAGCAATTCAACTCCCCAAGGGCTATTTGAGAGTAAGTAACCATTTAATCTGATGCTAACTGAAAAATCACCGTCCTTAATGAATTGTGTAAATCATTCAGCTCTAAAGCACCTTTGACTTCTATTTCATTTTTTATTTTCTACTCAATATAGGAAGGGATCGGCGTGTGAATAATTACAAAGTAGCAAGTATTTTTAAATAGAGCAAATATGATAAAAACCCTATTATAGTGGGGCATGTGTAATGAACAGTACTTTTTAATTTCAAAATAGCTATTCATTAAAAAAGAATGGGAGATTAAAAAGAGAGGCTCAAAGCTCAAGGTAAAAGTTGATAGACATTGTAATTACATGGTTAATTTCAAAGATTTATATGCTGTTATGATTTAAAAGGAATTTTTATGACCTGACATTTTCATTTGAGAAGATTTTTTATTTAAAATTAATCTTCTAGCTCCTATTCTTAATTATTTCTTGGCAAGCGATAAATGGGAATACAAAAAATGCCCTATATCAAATTTTCAGCAGAATAAATGCATGTGAATTTGTGAACAGCAATAAAGTGGTCCTACTTACTGTAGTCAAATCGCTTTACATTGAAATCCCAGGCTAAAATAAATTCTTTGTGTATGGAAATTATTGACACTTTTAGGAAGGGCTCTTAGGCTGCAGATTCACACCGTGCCTTTTTATTTTCCCAACTAAGAAATTCAGGGCACTTTGGCTAAGTCAAATTGCCTTTCTACTTTGCAATTCAGTTTTTGGCACACCTTTCTTCCTCCTCAACTTTGACGAGTTTTCTTCCCAGCTCGCAACAAAGGGACTGGCAGTCCCGGGAGGGACTTTGCCTCCCAAATTTCCTCCAGCCCTGGCGGCAGCAAGGGAAGCCAGAGGCTGACTCAGGCCAGACACACTCTCAGTGCTTGTTTACAGCCCAGCTTCTGAGGGAGGCACATCCCAGTCCTGGGCTCACTAGGCCAGGCAGGATGCGCCCTTGGGGATGCTGCCTTGTCCACATGCTCAGGCTGTTTTTCCTCAGACGCAGCACGAAACTGGGCGCTCATCTATGGCCAGTGTTGCCCCAGTATTCTTCCTTTGACACTGGTGACCATGCCTTCTGTTGTGACTGTGCTGATCGTGCAGGGCAGCCCGTTATTAAACAGCTCAGGACTCTCCTAATTTTCCCAGCACGAAGGAAGTGCTCGTGTGCAGGGGTCTTGGTCCTTCTTCCACTGGGTCCCACATGGGATGTGGAGTGCAGGGTGCAGGTGTAGGATGCAAGACACAGCATGGAGGGTGAGGGATGCAGGATGTGGGATATGAGGTGTGGGGTGCAGGACACGAGATGCAGGGTGCTCTCTCTCACATTGTGCAGCAAGTGAAGGGGTGAATCAGCACATACCAAAACATATCTCCCACTAACATAGCTTTATGGACAGCACCGACAAGAAGCCTGAAGGCAGTCCCCATTCCCAGTCCTTGTCTTGGCCCTTGCTCTGCAAAACAGACTAGCCAAAAACATGTGGGGACTTGAGGCTTTTTGCATGCCACCCTCCAGACGGTGCCAATTGCCCTGCCATCCCTCCACAGACACCCCCAAACCCACTTGGCCACACTGCTTTTGGATAGAGTTGCACAGATACAAGGGAGCTGTGTCAAGTCGGAGGGATTAGCAAGATCTATTTTCTTCACAGCAGCTGGATGTCGAGTAAGTAGGAGAGCAGCATCTGCCTCCCCAGTGCTGTACAGAGAGAGTCCAGAAACAGTGAGGCGGGAGGCGGCAGTGGCTTGCCCTAACAGTGCCTGCCCCTCAGTGAGCGGGAAAAGCCAGTGCTCACTGTACTTCCTTCCTCGGCAGCAGTACATTCCCCGTGGCCCCACTGTGTGCACATGAGTTCACAAGTATCCACATGCCCTCAGCACCACTCTACATGTTTGCACACATTCATCCACAGCACATGCAGGGTGATCGGTATGTGATAAATTGCAAAGCTGCATACTAAATCATCTTTTTGTGTCTTCCAGACATAGTCACCTACATTTTCTGTCCCATCTCATACCCTTCTGTTGGCTTTGCTATCCTCATTTCCAGGCACAAAACAGGTAAAATGGCTCCTGTTTATTTATTTTTCTTTTCTAATTTTGCCCACTAGGTAAAAATTCCCTCTTTTCCCACAAAATCCCTGATTCTGCAGGTAGTTAAAGGTCTACAATTAAGTCCACAGCTACCCTGAAGCAACCACCACCACTTCTTCTGCCACTAGCCAAAGTGCAGTTCCTAGCTATAGCATTACATTGGGAATAATCCTATGCAGAAAGCTACAGAAAGTTCATTGAAACTTGCCCAAGGCTGTTGGGCTAAATCCTCACTTTAGGCCTGCAGACTTCTATAGGACTACAATAGCCAAGGCTCAACACAAGGCTTCCCTGGGACCAGCTTGAAGATTTTCTGTGAGCTAAATTGAGAGTAGAGAGGTTTCTGTGGAGAGTTTTTCATGGAGGGGAGAATTTTTGCTTTCCTGCGGGATGCTTGCATGTCATCCTGGAAATTCCTGAGCTTTCTTATAAGAGAAAATTATGACAGCATGATATGTGGTGAAAAGTTTTAAAAGGGGAAAAAAACCCCTATTCATGTGTTTGAGGTGCACTCTTGGTTTTGCTACAGGCACTGTGCAGACTTGAAGTCAATAAAGCTACTGACATGAAAAAAGTGTTGCCAGTGTTTACAGAGCCCCAAGTCATCTGGCTTTAGAGTGCCAATAGCATTATTAGAACTCTCCACTATTTTTCTAAAATATTTCTTTAATAAAAGGTACCATTTACAGAATAGTCCATGTTGGGGCACAGTATAAAGTTTCTGCTGGCACTAGTTAGGGAAAGGATGCACTAATCCATATCTTATGACTCAAAGCATGATTGAAAAAAATTATACTACACAGAAAGTATTTTGTGGAAACACAGCCATAGTAGGAGTCTGCGCCCACTACAGGTCTGTCTGACAACACACAGACTTTAGCAGCCTTATTCTCCCATCACAAACACTTTCACAAAATCATAGGTAAGATTTAGGATGAATTTTGAGTAGTTTTGTACCATGGTTGCCAAGCATGGTTTTTTTTTATTTTTCTAGCAGTGGGACTGACATCTAAGGTACTATTAGAGCTGTTATCTGTGTGTCTCAAAAATTCAAATCACCACATTTAGACAGAGATCATAAATAAGCATTTTACAATATTTTTATATATAAAATTGAGTTCAGTTCAGAAAAGCCAGTACAGAATTCATTTGTATGATGGGGACTGTCTTCTTAAATTACTTCTGAATATGAGATTTGGGTTCCTCAGGCTTTAGGCAATTTACATTTTCCTAATTTAATCCCCCAAAATGTAAAATTATCAACAATTATCTGACCTGTACATACTATGTAATATACCCATGACATAGAATCTTAAAAAGTGGTCTTTTTTCCACCAAAAAAATAATAAAAAAGGTAAGCATGTAAACATGCATACACATGATAAGTGTACATGTATCTATGAGAGAGAAACATTATGCTGTGCCACATACACTACAAATACGCTGTATGTGCCTATTTTCTGCCACAGATGTCACAGTAACTTATCATTATACATTAAACATGTGCTACATACATTGAACATACTTTGTACATACACCCTGGGTATTTACTGAAAGCTGAAATAGCCGCTGTGAACGAAAAATGGGGTTCTCCCTCCCCCTCACTTCACATTATACAGAAAGGGTCCCCATGCAGACAAGGAGGGGGCTGTGAGCAGCTTTTGCTGGCTGAGGAGAGACTTGATTTTTGGCAAAAAGAGGCATGATGCTGAACTGTCCCCTCAAGCTACCACCTCTCTTCATGATTTTTTCTCCACACCAGAATATGGATCCTCCTTGGAGTAGGGCTTTGCTTTTTGTCACTGGGATTCTGTGCCTCCTCAGGACCCTTTTCCTCATCTCTCCTGCTGCCACATTTCAGAGTTCAAAAAAACCCCTCAAATCCAAGGCTATTAAATTTGTTCTTTTCAGGTGCATCTGTTCCTCATACGCTTTACCAAAGCTTTTCTAGTCAAGAGGCAGACAAGGTCCTCTGAGCAGAGCCCCCTGTGAACAGGGAGTGCTTACCAGCAGCAGCAGCCTGCAGGTTTGCATGTGCTTTTTTGGTCTCCAATCCCCTTGCCCTCCAACACTCCTGCAGTCACTCCCTAATTCTGCAGACACACTTGCCATAAAAAGAGACACGGGGAAGACAGCTGCCTGCCACCTACCACGAACCTCTTCCAGGCCTTTTCCCGTAATTTCCACAGCGTCCAACAGCAATGACTTTCACCAGCTCGGCTAAAAGTGTGGACCCAGACACAAGATTTTGATGTTTTTTTTGTTTCTACCTGGTTCTTTTAGGCTTTACATGCACAAGTGGGATCATTCCAGGAGGCTTAGCACTACGGAGTGGTTGGGATGTCCATGCAAGGGCTCACAGTACTGACACATCCCTGCTGTAGTCAAATGCCAGTGTCCTCATGTGGCAGATTTCCCCCTATAGCAACAGAGTGAAAAAGCTACAACTCCTTCCTCAGACATCTTTGAATTCCCATGTATTGCTGGCATGATGTGTAAAGATCATCTGTTAGCCAGACACCCCTGATGGAAGTTTCTACTATCTGCAATACCTAGGCACACAAAACCCTCAGCACCTCTGCCTTACGCAGCCTGAAATGGGGCTGATGGAGATGACAGACACCACCAGTTTGGCTTTAAGCAACCCCACTGCAACCTCTTAGCCTGGAAGAGGTACTAGGTTACCTTATTCCTGTCTTATTTCAGCTCAAGACTATCAGCACAATAAGAAAAAACTGTGCGTGCACACAGTTCCCTTTATTTGTCCTGTGTGATTTCTCCTCTGGGAACACAAGACAGTCCATAATAGATTCCCTTCATTACAGTGGTCAGTACTGATGGTCTGTCACAGATGGGGAAAAATGCATGTATGCAGAGTAATTTTAAATTAATATCTTTTACCATGTTGGTGCTGAAAATGGCCTCAAAAGCTGCTATGATCCATCATGGCAATGAGCACTTATGGACTTTTAAATCCACAAATTAGATGTTGTGCACAGGAACTAGAGGCAATTATGTTCAGCTCGGTGCATAGATCCTCAGCCACACAAATCCAGTTTCAGTACACGCCTCCCAGCACACTAAACCNTACATATAAATAAAATTGATAAAGAGAGATAAAGACAAAAAACTCTCTGTGAACTTTGGTCTGTAAGGTTAGGCTTATTCAATACTATAGTGTTTGAAATAGCAGAGATCACAGATGCACACACACACAGAGTCACACACCCAAGCTTCTCAAATACTAAGAAAACCAAGGAAAAAAAGGTTCCTGCACTGACAGTTACACAAAATTTAATTTTTAAAAATTCTATCTGGATGGGACCAACACATCTCCAATATCTGAAGAATTAGTACATTTTTATGGCGACCTTAACTCTCTGCAAAATTGATTTAATTGGAAAGATCTACAGACATTCAAAGGCGAAAGAATGAAAATCACACCAAAGAATAAAACACCAACAGACTGTATTTTTGCAATTTTTTATTTTATATAGGTAGCTAAACTCCAAAGTCTACCACATTGTGTTTCTGTCAGTCAAGCCCCTGCAGCATGGAGGAGAATGTTAGCATAAGTGCAGCACAGAAACTCTCCTGGGCCTAAAAAAATCATTAGTAGCTCTCATTACTTACCACTTAATGGATAATACTGTAAAATTTTCTGTTTCCAAACAGGAGCGTAAAGTGGGAAATGAGGCAAACTCCTCACGTTTTCCCCAGGAAAAAAGTGATGAACATGTGTTTCCCACTGTCTTTTTGAAAAGCCTTGTCTAATCTAATGAAACAGAAGTTGTGAAACTCTCCATCATTACTTAAACCCCAAAATCTGAGAAGAAGGGTGAAACCACTCCACAATAAACCCTCAAATCTTTGATAATGGTGCTCTTGCTTCATCCCTCTTCCTGAAAGAACTGAGATTTTACTGGCAGTTTCTCCAAAAATGGGCAAGACTTTGGGTTGCAAGAACATTTTCACTTATGAGGCAATTGGAGCTGCCTCAGAAGACAAAAAGTACAAGGCATTTTGCATGGTATTGGGCATGGGATACCCCTGAGTGACAGGGGAGGGAAAGATCCATGACAGAGAGGAGAGGAGTAGAGAGGAAGGACACCAGGAGATCAAGGAGGTCTAAAGCAAGTCAGAGTTAACTTGTTTCAAAGCTATTTAGGAAATAATGTTGAAACTATGACTTAGAAGCACACATAGAAATGGATGTTGTCTTTGGGGATGATCCTTGGCTTCAAAATGGGCAAGATGGGCGAGAATGAATGCTTGACTTGAAAACTGGGATGACTGTTTTGAGAGGAAATTAATAATAGGAAACATAGGCAAGGTAGATGAAATGTTACCTGGTAGACATTTTCTGCTGCATAAATTTAGGAGCTGCTAAGGAAATACGTTATTACACAACATATAATTAATGTGTGGGACCTTAATCCACAGATACTACTGAGGCTAGGAAAAGATGATTTAAAAATGGGCTAGTATTTATATGGATATTGAGAGTCATGATACATTAGCTGGAAAAATAACCAGGATATGTTCCAACACAAGGAGACTATTCATACAAGGAAAGTCCCCCAAAAAAGTATTTTACATTGTGCCCGTATTTTGTGGGTGCAGGAGCCTTGAAGAGGAGCTGGGGCTACTGCCTCAGTAAGCAACACCATGGACAGCTAAGCAAGCTGGTATAGGGACTCCACAGCAGAATGGGCTGAGCATATCCACATGGGTTCATGCCTCTGGATGGCTCCTTGGCAACTGCCTGCTCTGCTGAAGGGCATTGACTTTGTTGAAACCTGCCCTCTCACCTCCTCTCTAGGCACCCAAAAGGCTCTGCATGAGCAATTATGGCTGAGGGCATTGAAGGGGGCTAAGAGACCACAGGCAGCTGAACTGAGGCCTTGTAACAGAAGAGGGAAGACAAGAAGGTCATGGCCACATTGTCACTTACAGCCCATTTCCTAACTCAATAATGAGAGCTAAGATGCAAACTTCCCTTAGGAATTAACACTAATTCTCCACAATGCAATTTCTTACCTACTTCTCCACCATATACAATGTCGGCCAGCATTTCAGACAGTGGACAAGACTACCTGCAGTTGCTGTTTCTTGGGGTTTTTCAGTACAAAAACAAGAGAGAAATGTTGAAATTCAACGGCATTTCTTTGCTGCCTTTCCTCTTCTTGTATGTCTAGCTGGACTTTGTGTTCCTGACCAGCTGCAGGCTTCAAACATGTTTGTTGCTATACAGCAATAAATAAGTATTAAATGCCATACAAATAACAATAAATATTAAATCTACTAGACCACACTTGTGGAAACCTCAGTAAAATGGCTCGAAGGTGGAACGCCTCTGCTTGCTCTCGAAATTAAGTGCATGGATGTACAGTAAAGTGTGGCTTCCCGGACCCCCCCAAAGACACACGACCACACAGACGTAGTGTCAGAGGAGAAATCCGTTTATTGTTTACAAGAATGCCTTTTTATGCTCTACATATAGTTTATACTTTTCTAACCACAATCGATAGCTAAGCCTTCCAGCACTGGACAGTTCAAATGTCAGCACCCACTGAGAAGCATCTCTCATATCACTTCGCTCTTGTCCAATCCAACACTGCCGTGTTGTACAAACATCTTTCTTACATGGATGGCATGGTCAGCCCTTTCACTTTCAGTTTGGCTCCTTCTTCAGCTTCTGGGTCCTGTATTCTGTCTGTCATTTACTGGTTACAAAAAACATTCACTGACGTTTCCTACAGTAAAGGAATTTCTATGGTCAAGAAATGCACTCCAGAGGACTGTCACTGAAAAAGACCTTCAAAAACAGATTAAAACATTAGGTTTGGATGATAAGAAGTTATATCAACATGTACCCTGATACAAAAATAAATTCCCTGGGGACATCGCCTGGGAATGCCTAAGCTTTGAATGGAAGTACAGTGGGGAGATTCTAATGTGAGCAGGAAATGAAGTAGTGGTACAGTTAAGAGTGGTACAGCTGTCAGTAAGGCTGGGCGCAGAGAGGCAAGTGAGCCACTCAAGCACAGCTTTGTGCTGACCTAACTGGGCTGCTTCTGGTTTCAGCCCCGAATCTCCAGCATACCAGCAGCTGCAACATGTGTCCCAAGTTATGCCCTGGGACAAGCAGAGGAAAGCCACCACAACTGGGGATCCACCACACAACAAACGTAGGACTCCAGCACCTGACAAAACGAATTACTTGCGCAGTGGTACTACATATACTTCCTTTAGCATTTGCCCACCATCTCCCTGGTCTTGCATAATTTGACAGCTTTTCTTCCCAATAACTCGCCTTAACTCAGAGGGTAGGAAGATGCTCCACTCCAAGGTGCGCCCAGCACTTCATGATTAAGGTACTTTCTAGGCAGCAGAAATAGCTGACTAGGGATTCCCATCCAGGTTCCTTATACCTCTGCTGGGTGTCTGAATCCCCAGACTGCAGCTGATATGCTTGCACAGCACAATGCCAAGTTGCCTTGGTAACGTCTTCAGAGAGAGCTTATAACATTGGTGCTAATTGTCCAGGTAGAGCAAACTCTCAACACACTTCTGTAGCACCCATTCAGCAGTGTCCCTGTGCTGGTTTACATTACAGAATGTTATTCCCCAACTGCTTGCTCTCAGTTGCTCTCTTTTGACACTCCAGAAAGATTCTGGCTAAGAACCTCAGCAGCTGGAGGTGCCTGACCACATAGCAGGGTGGTACTCATGCTCCATGTCATTGATCTGTATTTCTATGGGCTTGCTTACACGGCTCTCAGTACATCATACAACTTTCTTGAATTTTATCTCCTCCCCCAGCGCTGGGACAGGAGGCCTGAGACTTTGGAGTACACAGAGCAAATGTGTGTCTCCATCCGCAGACCTATTCCTACAGCAAAACTATATAGAGGTCACTGTCACAGATATATTAAAGCCCCAAGGATGGAGTTGCTGAAGAGTTTTAAATAGCGCTTTGAGACTAATGGATAGCTTCACAGGGTGAAATGTGCCAGCCTGGAGTAGACCCTCAGCATAAAAAGAATCAATGACTGTAAACGAGGAGTTGAAATTGGAAGAGGCAAAGCACAGTGCAGAACTAAAAAGAAATCACTGCACAACTAATGTGATAGCAGAGGAATTGAAATGGAGAAAAGCATCCTATTTCTGTGCCAAAACAGATGGAAATGTGAGGAGGAGATTTTCTTTTAAAAAAATATTTAAAAGCAGTAAAAGATTTTCCATTAAAAAAATGCTAAGGAAAACCTTTGTACAGTTATGGGGGAAAAGAAAAAGGTGACCTATGATTGTGCTGCAATGGAACTTACCTCCAAATCTGAAACATGTCCCAGTGATAAATGGAAAGAAGTTAAACTTCCAAATGCTATGTCTATCCTCAGTTCTGTTCTGGACAGATGTTTGATGTATTGTATCTCTCTGTGACAGAGACCTGAGGGTTCAGAGGGGTTTTTTTTATTATTATTTAATATTTTAGCAAAACTTGTATATCTTGTCATGCCAGGAAGGTATTTTTTAATTAAAAAGAAATGTATGTATGTGAGGTGAGCCAGAGTTTATGAGGAGCTTCTTCAGGGGGAAAATGAATCAGTCCAGGATTTTCAAGAAGGATTCAAGGCTAAGCTCGAGCTTACTAACTCGGGAGGAATGTAAATTAGAGTATACTTACCAGGCAGGGAAACCTGGGCTTGGAGACAGGTTCTCCATCAGGAAGGGCATCCGCCCTTGCAGCTCTGCATAGCAGGCAAAGCAGGCATTTTCCAGCAGCCGGGGCAATAGGAATAGGATTCTGTCTTGATGCAATCCTGTGCAGTGTGTTCTAGGAACATCCTGCTTGGGCAGGGAGACTGGACCAGATAACTGCACTGTGGACCCTTCCAAATTTTCCCATTGTGTGATTCCGTCTTCTGCAATTCTGTGATTCTATGTGAGGTGCAGTCAGTAGCGTTTAGCACAGTGAAGCCAGAGCCCCGGTGGTGGCTTAAAGGCAGCCTCATGGGTTCCCAGAGGAAGGATCTGGGTAAGCGCCATGGAGTTAGCAGCTGCTGAGCACATTTACCAGGGAAGGAGGAGGTTCAGGCTACACACACGGCTGTTGCAGACTGGAAAAGTGCTGCTTAGCTCCTTTTGGAGGGGTTGTAATGGTCAGTGACTGCTGACACACTAAACTTCAGGCAGGCACTCTTCCCTTTACTCGATCTAAAAGGTCATCTTGCTGCCTGGTTGGGAGCCCTTTTGGTAATCAGGAACAAACTATCCCCTTGTAAAAATTTTCTGAAGCTGCAAGAAATCTGCATTTACTAGGCCACATAGGCAGTATTTTCACGACTTTCCTCTGCATTAGGTAGAATGAGTAATATTTATTACTAAATATTTTTATAAATTGTACATTTTGAAATATACTGTACTAAATAACCGTATTTATACTAAATAGTAGTAACTTTTTCCAGTGATCACAAACGGAAGCCCTTATTGTCATAAAAGTATATCAAGAGGTGTAAAAAGAGCTCCACATTCAGCTTTCCAGCATCAGCGTTGCTACACTTCATTGGGAACAAATGGAAGTCTTCCAATTGCCCTAATTCCCGAGTATGTCAGTGAACTCGTCTCTGAGAAGGGATTCTAATCACTGAGAAATCCGACTGACACACAGGACTAGGATTAGACACTAAAGAACAAGGGAAATAACCTTTTTTAAAAGGCAATTGTGTATAGTCATGTACCAGGAAACAAAAGAAAGGCAACTGATGATAAGAGCAGAAGATGACAGATGTAAGTTTATTTCTTCTTACAACACTTACGGAATGGTATGTCTGCATTTTATTTTCATATACTTCATATTGATTTTCTGAACATACAATGAATTCTGTTCTGTCTTATCCTGGTAGATGAGTAGTGTTCCTCAGGTTTTTTTATTATTTTCTGTGGGTTTTTTAGTTTTTCTTCTGCTGATTTCTTAATGTGGTATATTTGTAATAAGTACTTGTCCTCTCTGAAATCTTTCTTGATAAACAATACATATGAATCATCATTTTTCAACCTTGTTCTGAACCATTTCAAAATTAATAGACTAATTAGTAACCTGGTAAACTATTATCACAACCATTTTTAAAAAACCAACCACTTTGGTGTGGCCAGAAATTGCTATTGAGATAATATCCATGACAGTCTTTTGCAACTGTCTGCCACATCTCAAGACATGAAAGTTTCTCTGCTATGTGCTGAAGCACGCTCTTGTGGTGGGAACGAGAGTGCCAAATACGAAGCAGTGACTCACACTACTCAGGATTCAGTGATCCTCTCCTTGAATATTTCACATAGCTGAATCCCTAGTCAACCTGCCTAACTTGAGGCACCTAGCTCTGTCCTCACCAAAGGCATCTGAAGTGGAAAAACTCCTTCAAGAGCTATCCCATTGTAGGAATGCACCTGACCTGAACTGGGCCATATGCTCAAGTAATGGGAGGAGGCAGAGCAGAGCTACACCATCTTCAGTCTAGCTAAATGTAACTGCTTTTAACTGCTCTTGCAGTGCTTGATATCTCCCTCCTGGTACTGTACAGATACACAGCCCCTGTCCTGACTTTTCTGATCTGTCTGGAGTTTTCAATCTTCAGCTACACTTGTGTCTGCATTAGTGCAATGCATGGAAGGATTTCTTAATACTGCTAAAGCAGGACGACAGCCACTGTGTTATGATCCTATATCCAGCTTCATCTTCAGTCTCTCCCCACTACCCAGGGTGTTAACCAGATTATATTTCTATCCGTCTTGCGCAAGATGAATATTTCTAAACTGGCTATCCCAGTCTTACAGTCTGCAGCACTTATCTGTGTCCACAGCATGCATATTTTTATTTAGTCTCCCATCCTTTAGGAATGATTTTCGTTTGCCCTTCTTTAAGCAGCAGCCTCTCTGGAGGTGTCCTTCCCTACTACACCTTCTCAAACACTCACCTTTTAATCTATGTGCAGGTGGATGAATGGGAGCTCCCCTCAGATGGGAACATGCTACTGCCTGCTTACAACTCTTCTGTGCACCTCTTGGTGCTGCAATTATTTTAGACTACACATTTTCTGTCCTAGTATGGGGCCAAAACCCTCTCACCAGCCCTACTGCCTTTCCACAGGAACGGCACGAGTTCTGCCTCCATCCTGAGTACCTCCAGGAGAGACCCCCTGTCCTTTTAAAGCCATTACAAAAAACAGCAGCTTTCTTATAATGTCCTTCATGTTACCATGGTGCAGGAGAGGAACAAGTTTCAGCCTCCTGTTGCTGAAAGCCTAGCACACCTCAGTAGTGGCATCCCGTGTGCTATGGGAAGTCTTCCTGCAGAGTTTTATAGTTTTTACCATTATTATACCAGCTGGCTTCTTGGTAGCAAATTAAGCAGGAAATTGCATTCCTTTTCCCCTCTAATATATTGAACCCATCAGCCTATAACTCTTTTTTAAACATAAATTCTATCTCTCTACAAAATTAATAAATCACCCTTTATCAATATGCCAGCTGTTTTTTCCCATGTCACCTGTCTTCTTGATGTAACAAAAAAATTTCTCTGAAAAGACATGCAGCTAAACCAACCTTCCTTCCTTCCTTCCTTCCTTCCTTCCTTCCTTCCTTCCTTCCTTCCTTCCTTCCTTCCTTCCTTCCTTCCT
>VXBA01003207.1:491128-592879 GCA_013399895.1 Serilophus lunatus
CTTCCTTCCTTCCTTCCTTCCTTCCTTCCTTCCTTCCTTCCTTCCCAATTTTTGTGCCTAAGTTGCTGCATCTACATCTACTGCAGACACACCAAGGTTGTTCACATGTCCCCAGCTCTGTTCAAGCCTCCTGCAGCCATGTGTCCTATCAGCCAGCCCCACATAATATTCCCAGGTGTGATGACCACGGCACCTTTGGGTAATATATAGTTATTTATACCTTTATTGGGTAAGATGTAACTATTTATACGCATGTATATATTCTGCAAGAGAAAATATTTTCTATTGCAAAGGCCATACATAATTTCTATCAGCAGGTTCCACAAAACCAATGACCGAGGCAGTGATGTCTCTCACACTTCGCGGTGGTGACTGTGGCTAAACTTTGGCAAACGAGACTGGAATTTTTTGGTGTGGGGGTGCATGCAGGGATGGGCAGGATCTTGTTCTAGTATACCAGCAGACACAAAATGAGCTGAGCACCTTCACAAAGGAAAAGGAGAGGAACTTGTGACACTGACAGCAGATGACAATCCACCTAAAGAGACTTCGGCTGTTGCAAAATTAAAAGCGCCAGAGAGCTCCAGAGAAATTTACCTCAACTCTGGATGGAATAAATACTCACCCTTCCAAGTGAGATGGTCATCACGCTCCAAAGCAAAGAGCATGCACATCTTCAGCTCCCAGCTGATTTTCTCCTTTGGCTACCTGGAAATAAGGCTGTTTTATCACAGTTTCTATCCTGAGTACTCAAGGAAGAAATCCATCTCTTTGTAAGTTTTCTACAGCATAAATTTAGTGGCATTAACTCCTCTTCTGTTTTTTTTCACAGGCTTACAAAAGATGATATTATCCCTTTGGAAATAGATTACCAGGTCTATATGGGCATATTTGCATGCCTGTGTGACTCCATCAGCAGCACCTATGGAGTCAAAGACAGCTGGAGCCACTCCTTAACTGAAGTCTCTGATCTCATTTTCCCCTGTCTTGTGGAGCAGGCTATCATGGCATGGCCTGGATATCTTCACATCAGAGTCCATGAGAGAAAGCAAAAGAAACAGAAAGAAAAGTTTTTGTGGTGCAAAGCATCCTCCATGTTCCCTAGAAAGCATGTGTTTCTCACAGGAGGACTACCCCAGAGCAGAAGACAGAATCACAGAATATGCTGAGTTGGAAGGGACCCACAGGGATCATCAAGTCCAACTCTTATCCCTGCACATGACCAATTCCAAGAGTCACACCATGTGCCTGAGGGTATTGTCCAAATACTTTTTGAATTCTGGCAGACTTGGCGCAGTAAGCACTTCCCTGGGGAGCCTGTTCCCGTGCCCAAACGTGCTCTGAGTGAAGAACCTTTTTCTTATATCCAACCTAAAGCTTCTCTGACACAACTTCAGGCCATTCCCTTGGGTTCTGTCACTGATCACCACAGAGAAGAGACCAGTGCCTGCCCCTCCTCTTCCCCTTAGAAAGAAGGTGTAGACTGCAATGAGGTCTCACCTCAGTCTCCTCTTCTCCAGGCTGAACAGACGAAGTGACCTCAGCCACTCTCATACAGCTTCCCCTCAAGGCCCTTCACATCTTCATTTCCATCCTTTGGACACTCTGATAGCTTAATATCTTCTTTATGTAATGGTACCCAAAACCACACACAATATTCAAGGTGAGGCTCAATTTTCTTATCTCACCCTTCAGGCAACAGCACCAGTGCAGATCAGAGCGGGACAATCCCCTCCTTCAACTGGTTGGCGGTGCTGTGCCTGATGCACATCAAATGCGAGTGCTAAAGATGCAAAACACATTTGCAAACTTCCCAGTGGAACTGTGATGGGTCTCTATAGTGTCTTGAAGGAAAGAAGTAGGAAAACAGATGATATTTAAACATTTTTTCTTTCAGTTTTTCCGAATTAAACAGTGGACGTTTCCACCCAAAGATGTTCACACATCAGTTTAATCCCTTCTTGCAACAGAATATAAACTGTGGCCTGGGTAAAGGGTTTTTGCATGATGTCTGCTTCTCCTTTCCCCCCCTCTTTTAGCAGATGAATCTTTCTCTCCCCACATGCCTGATGTTGAACACAAAGATATATGTGCATGTGGCCACCATAATTTGGATGCATCCATCAGCATAGGGAAAGATTATGGTGAGCATTATGACCTTCTGGTATTAAATAGGGAGAAAATAAAGATCAACAGGATATCACAATGCATACTTGCTGCAGGCTGGCCAAAAGAAGCTCAGTATCAAGGGCTGTGGAGGTGTTGAGGTGCCACCTGGGCTACCAACTCAATGATTCAGCACAGCTGGAGACAAAAGGCAAGACAGAGAAAATGCAATTTTCTGAGTCCTCAAAGGCTATCTGAGGAGAAGGTAATCTCCTGTAGGACCTATTTTGAACCTTGCATATTGCATACCTACTGTTGGCCAAAGAAAAAATAAATGGAATTGGTACACTGTGGAACACTTTCAGGTGAGTTTAGCTGACATATAAATACATTCAGGGTACACATGACATAATATTTTACTTTTTTAGAATTTGTAGGTTTATGTTGTTTGCAAATCAGTCTATTTGCATGTCAAAGTGCTATTGTGACACCAATATCAGGCCCCACGACCATAACACAAATATAGGGGTAAATATGGATATTCTCCCCAACAACTGAGACCTTAAGGATTATAGCTCAGCTTCTGACAGCAATAGGACATTTGACATGTTAACACCAAAGACATTCCTCATGGAGTTACAGCATTGGTTTCAAAGCTCTTAATTACAGACCCATCAGGCCCAGAAACAAGGATTTCGTATCTTTCAATCAACTGGAGGAGCCTTCCTGACTGCAGCAATGTCTTCCAGAAAGTTATGAATTGAATG
The DNA here is from genome assembly GCA_013399895.1 of Serilophus lunatus. Classification (NCBI taxonomy): domain Eukaryota; kingdom Metazoa; phylum Chordata; class Aves; order Passeriformes; family Eurylaimidae; genus Serilophus; species Serilophus lunatus. Next base: position 494,002 of record VXBA01003207.1, read on the forward strand.
TGGTCTGGATGTGGTTGCTGGGAGAACAGCACTGTATTATTCCTAGGAATATGGTGGGTATGCAAACTCCTGTTGAGTTTCCAAATTGCATTCAGCTTTTCCAAGAAGTAGCCCTGACATTTTTTTATTCAGAGAGGACAGGTACTCCCATAAAGCAGATCAAAGGGAAAAGGGAGCTTACCATTCAGAGAAAAGATCCTTTCCGCCTTTGTGCCCATTCAGCGCAGGGAAAAGCGAGGAACAAGTTCCTTCATTTCCCACAGCAAGGTAGGCAAAGCACAGTGCCTGACAGACACCATATCAAAGGGACGAGCCACAAGGTTAGCATGAGGCACTGCTGCACCTCACAAGCACTGCTCAGCCTCCCTTTACACTAGCAGTACTTGTTCACCAGGTATTATCTTACAAAAATTTACTTCCACAGGTTTCAATGGGAAGGGCTAAGACATTCCCTTTCAGGAAGAAGTAAAAGGGCTAAAGTAAATAAAAGGGCCAAATTACCTGAATGCACCAAGAAGAGATTTGAAAGGATGAAATTAAAAGAGTCTGTGTGGTGTGCTAAGTTCTGTCATCAGACAACACTGCTGTCGGCGGTGGAAGGTCAAAGCAGCACCTTCAGGCTCAGAGAGACTGCTGAAAAGAAGCCTGGGACAATGGGACTCTCTGTGGAGCCAAGTGAGTTTTGATGAATATCAAGATCAAAATCTCCATATTTGGGTGCTGGTTTATTTCCTATCCTAAGTTTGAAGACAAATGCTGCTATTCAAAACCATATTTTAGGTAATAAAAAATGGAAATGAAGAATTAAAAATTAATCAAACAAAATAATTTTTGATACCAAAAGCAGACAGGGTAATATATTTTCCTCCTCATTTTGTCCTGCAAGCATGGGCAGCCTTAAAGGCCATTGTCATCTCAGCTGCTCCCTGCAGGTGCTGCAGCCAGGACAGGTCACCAAGAAACATTGCGAGATGAAGCTGGGAAAAGAGGCCCAGATCCACCAGAAAGTCTTTATGAGACTGAGTGTTTATGCCTGATGCTGGGTCAAGTGTTGTGGCCATGGCCAAGCCTGCAGCTTCCCAGGAGAACATATCCCACTGTGAAGCCAATCTTTGTAAAGAACTCCCATTGAAACTGCTGCCCCACCAGTAGGTAGACACTGGCACCAGGGAGCCAGAAAAGCAATTACATGTAAGTAGTTTTGTTTTTTTCCTGAGTTTTCTTCAACTGCAATGGAAAAACTCTGAGAGATCATGGATGAAATGTAAAAAATTGATAAACAAGAGTGCTTAATTTGGGGTTGGGGAGGGGCTTGAATTTTTAATCCTGTGCCCCAAAGAAACCACTATCTAGGCAGCCAAATTCTGTGTGGAGTGACTAATGAAGGCAGGAGTTATGGCACAAACCACATAGCAGTCCCATCTATCTAAACTAGTGAATAAGCAAAAGCTGTTGCCTTCTCCACCCAGGAGGCTTAAATTCCCCTCATGAAGAGCCCTCCAACATTAATTGCAGAGAGACAACCTGCCTTTTTATAAGACAAATTAATAATTTCCTTAATCCATCACCAGGAAATGGAAGGCTTTGATGCTTTAATTCTTTTTCTGTGACCATGGCAACAACAAAAAGGAAGGGAGGGGGGTGTTTTAATTTTCTCATTCCTAAGAATTTCGGCAAATAGCATGTTAGCATTCTTTGCCTGTAAGTGAGTCTTTGCTGGGGAGGAGTCCAGAGAATTACGCACAAGGCAGGTAACAAAATCAGGCATGTTGGACATAATGGTATGCTTATGGTGAGAGGGAAGACAGAGCTAGACCTTAGCAACCTTGGTCTGGACGGAAAATGCAGAAGGGCTGTAGTACTACGATTAGTCAATCCAGTCCCATCATCCTTCAGAGGGAAAAACCCACTCACCACCACAGTGTTATGTTGAGATCATTGAAGCTTACTGATGCTCAGAAAAGTAGACCTGTTAAAATTAGCCTGAGTTGACCTACCTTCTCCAAAAAAGAAAAAGAGGATATGGTTCTTTATCTCCTGTATAGGTAATTATAGCACTAAAATTGTTTTTCCAATAGAAGTGCAGTGCATCCATGTGTGTACATGCATATAAATATATGGGTACATGTATGCACATGCATGTATGTCTCACATGTCCATACTGCAGTCTAGTATATGTTTGCACACATACTAAAAGCTGTGAAAGAAGTTTCTAGCACCCGTGTGTCAAATCCTTCTTATGCCACACACAACTTGCAGATGCATGAGTAAACACTCTTTCCCCTCCACTTGGCCTCATCCACATAGACCCTGAACAGCAGAGCCTGATCTGTGCCACGCCTTGTGCTGTCCACGAGGATGGGCCCTCAAGGGCCAAAGCCATGCTGGGGAACACGTTCACCAAAATGCGTAACTGATTGCAGCACAGAGCTCACACCATCTAACCTATAGTCAAAACCTTCACTTTCCTTCCTTAGGAGCACAAGCCCACCCCCTGTGCCCACAGCCTCATGTCTACAAATCCCATTGGTCAGAGCAATTCAGGGCACACTCCCAACAGTCAGAGTTCAAAGGGGACCTGATATTACCCTAGAGGTTTGCATACAAAAATATTCACAGAGCTGATACTAAATGCAGCTCCACAGCTGGAGCTTCCACTGGTTACTCTGCAGGAAGGAGAGACAGGATTCCCAGCATACAAATCAAGCTACATGATCTGAGGGAGGCTGATTCACCTAAGTTTGACTTTTCTGAAACTGAGTCAAGACTTTGCCTAAGCGAAGGTATCAAAGCAAGAATCTAACAAGATGCATAATCCTTAAATTGAGTGCACTGTCCAGCTTACATTCAGCTGCTCTGAGAAGCCTGTGTCTCTTGAGGTCCTGGATTGACACACAGCCAGTAGGCTGCCTGGTCTGCTTGGAGGAGATGCTTCCTCTGCACTTGCACACTTTTTGTACCTTGTATGGTCTCTGCTTTTTAATACATACAGCTGGCACATATTAGTCTTTCCAACTGCTAAGGCTCTGAAAGCACAATAAATGCTGAATAACATCTACTTTCACCGATATGAAATAAAGTTTTCACTTTATGGCTGCTGAGGGAATACCATGTGATTACAGGTAGGCACAGAAATATAATGCCAAGCTTTGAATGGGCCAAGAACTGTCTAAAGAGCACATCTGCATTCAACACTGAGCACTCTCTGATCAGTTCTGTGAATATCAGGCTTAGCCAGTGACAAAGGCTGGGACACTTCCCTTCTCTGGAGAGCAAACCTTGTTTCCTTTCATTTTCCATGGTGAGGCACAGCTGGCAGGCATCGTGAAGCTAAATTTTACTAGCTTTGTGAAGCACCCCTCTTGAAATAAGAGCCTGTGCAATCAAAGAAGAGTGCCTTTGAAAGGTATTGAGCTTGTTCAGTTGCTTCTCAGGGTTTCCTCACCAGTGGGATGCCTCCCCAAGGATCGTGTCCTACACAACTCTATGGTTTCTCCAGACAACTGCTGTCTGTTGCATTTTTTTTGACCATTAAAACCCACGGCAGCACTTTGCCAATAGCACTGAGAAATAGCAAGCAGTTGCTGCAACACTGTCTTTCATAAGGTGGGAGAGAAATTTCCAAAGAGAATTCTTCACCAATCCTTAACTAATGTATTTTACATTCAAAGAGTAAGAAAAGTTGATTAAAAAGTTTTGCAACAGTCAGGGAACCAGAGGTGCAGAAAGTCCCTAAAATTAGGAAGTTCAGAGGTAGTACTCTCAAATAGCGTGCAAACTCTCAGAAATAAGAACACCTATGTGATATTAAGATACCTGAAAGTGGTTTAGTGATTCTGACATTGCAAGTTTAACTTCCCACAACAGAATTATAATTAAATACATTTCACTTCCACTGTGTGCTTAATCTGCATTTCTTGAAATGCATGTGGACCCATTTAACATCCAGGGAACATTTACTCACTAACAATGGCTAGACACTAACTGATCCCACTTCAGCTTAATACCTTGCTTTTTTACTACATTCCAATTCCAAAACCCAGAAGTAAAATCACAGAACCACAGAATGTGCTGGTACCCTTCTATCAATGCAAACCCTAAATGAAGAAGAGTTTCGGCTATCATTTAACTGAAATGCCTATTTCAAAATTCAGGGTGCCTGCAGACCTTGGACACCCAAAATGCATTGGGAGAATCAACTGGAGTTAAGCGTTAGAAATGCCCTCTGAATGTTTATAATGCAGAGCATGGGTCTGTTTAACATTGGGTTGTTTACAGTAAGGTCTCACAGCGTTGTCACGTTTTTGTGAACTGCAAACAGAGAATGAGGGTACCTACAGCAGCCAGAGCCCTTCTGAGCCAGTGGCAATCTACTTGTTTGGCTGCATGGGTAAAGCTGATGCACCATGGAGTTTAGGGAAAACAAATGTTCTCAGGAGGATAGAGAGGCATAAATGTATATTTTGTTTACAGTTAGGGATATTAGTTTTAGCACATGCGTGTGTGTGTGGGCTTAGAGGATTAAGCATGATTGTGCATTGAAAGTCAATACTATTTGCATTTTATCATGTGTAAATGATATTAACACAGAAGTTATGATGCAATGCGTAGCAGGTTTCATTATGCCTCATTAAAGCAGCTCTCCCTTGCAAGTGCAAATGTACTGGAAGGCTGACCTAAATGTAGAAGAAGCTGAATGCTGATCCTTATCTTAATGAACAAATACAATTAGCCAAGTGTAAGAGTGTCAGGTATTGAAATGATCCTCTATAATACCTTCTTTCTTTTATTCTCGGAGATGAGCATCTCCTGATGGTATCAGAAGAGCATCTCATCACAGCACCTGGCAAAAACTACCTGAGGGTCCAAGAAGCATCATATCTGGGCAGTCGGTCCAGGTCCGGGATAACCAATCAGTCCTGTGGCTGGACTTCCTCAAATGTACATTTAGGCTCTCAGGACAACCTGGGGAAGGTTTCTGTTTCAGCTTTCTTGACTGTCTCAAAGAGTGGAGAAAGCCTCAATTCCCTCTACCAGAGCTGGTGTCCCTCACAATAATTGGTCCTCTGGCAAATTATGATAATGAAAGTGTGAATGAAGGGGCTGCAGAGGATCTTTGCCATCCTTTGGGGAATTCTCTTGACAAAAGTGTGGCAAGGACAGTGACATTCTTCCTTCATTTTGATTACCTGACTTCCTTTGATTTGTAGTATCTACTGCAATAAGCCAAAGACTTTCATCTTACTCTTTCTGTCTAGAAAAAGAGGGGAAAATACTAGATTTCCATCGATGGAATGCTTCAAAACCAGGTTACACATAATCATAGAACAGTTTCAGTTGCAAGTGACCATTAAAGGCCATGTAATTGAACATCCCTGCAAGAAGCAGGGACACCTTCAATCAGATCAGGTTGCTCAGAACCCCATCCAGGCTGAATTTGAATGTTTCCAAGGACACAACATTCACCATTGCCCTTTCTGGGCAACCTGCTCCAGTGTTTCACCACCCTCATTGTAAAAAATTTCTTCCTTCCCTCTAGTCTAAATCTAACCTTTTTCAGTTTAAATCCCTTCCCTTTTGTCCTACCACAACAGACCCTGCTAAAATGCTTGTCCTCATCTTTCTTAAAACCCTGTTGAAGTATCAAAAGATCACAAAGTTTCCCTGGGGCCTTCTCTTCTCCAGGCAAGATAAACCAAACTCTTGCAGCCTGTCTCCATAGGAGAGGTGCTCCAGCTCTGTGTTCATCTTTGTGGTCTTCCTTTGGACCATCTTCAGCCAGTCCACGTCCTTCTTATGCTGGAGGCTCCAAAGCTGGACACAGTGGTCTAGGTGAGTTCTCATCAGAATGGAATAGAGGGGGAGAATCACCTCCCTCAACCTGCTGACCACTCTTTTTTTAATGCAGCTCAGGATATGGTTGGCCTTCAGGATCATGTCCAGCCTTTCATCCACCTGCACCCCCAAATCCTTGGCAGGGCTGCTTTTGATTTCTTTATCTCCCAGACTGTAGTGATACAGCTGCCATGACCCACATGCAGGAGGACCTGCACCTGGCCTTGTTGAACCTCATCAGGTTCCCCAGGGACCCCTTTTCATATTTCTTCAGGTCCCTTTAGATGGCATCCATCCTTCAGCCGTGTGGACTGCACCACACAGCATGATGTCGTCTACAAAGTTGCTCAGGATGCATTTGATTTCTTCATCTATGATATTGATAAAAATATTTAATAGTACGTGTCCCAACATGGACCCCTGAGGGACACCACTTGCCAGTGACCTTCATCAGGACACTGAACCACCGACCTCTGCCTTCTGGATGCAACTATATGCTCCCAATTCCTCATCCACCAAGCAGTCCACCCATCAAATCCAATTTAGAGAGAAGGACATTGTGGGGGACCGCCTCAAAGGCTTTACAGCTTTAGAGATGACATCTGTAGCCCTTCCCTTATCCACTGGTGTGATGACTCCATTGTAGAAGGCCATTAGGTCAGTTGGGCAGGACCTGCCCTTAGGAAAGCCATGTTGGCTGTCTTGAATCACCTCCCTGTCCTCCATGTGTCTTAGCATAGCTTCTAGGAGGACCTTGCTTCATGGTCTCCCCAAGAACAGAGGTAAGGATGACAGGTTGGTAGTTCCTAGTGTGCTCCTTTCTACCCTTTTTTAAAAATGGGTACAATATTTCCCTATTTCCAGTCACTGGGGACTTCACTGGACTGCTATGACTTTTCATATATCATAGAGAGATATAGGGCTATATGGAGAGATACACAGATTTTTATAACTGCACTCCTGAGTACAAGTTATAAGAGTTGATGCTGCTCCAGATTTGACTCCGTTGATTAATGGGCACCATGTGCAACACATCTTTATTTTGGGACACAGGGACTTCTTCCCCATCAGTTAGGGCAGGGGACATTTTGCTTCATCAGAGCAATGGAAACTTCAGTCTTTGTGTGATTCTGCATCAAAGAGACATCTGGGACTGTCTGGGCTTTTCTAGGCATCAGGATTGATTGCCCAGACAATTTCAAACGAGTATTCACAGAGTGCTGTGATTAAGGCTACTTGTGGACATTTATTTCTAGTCTAAAGTCTTCTAAAGTTTTCAAAGTGACAAAAATTGTCCTACCTGCAATTATGTAAGCATATCCTGCATGATCTAGTCACCATCCCCGGTACTTTTTCAAAGAGACAAGTCATTTCATCTAGATTTGAAAAGTTGATTTAACTAGAGAATTTAAGGTTAGATTTGGGAGAAGTTTGGACATTGAAATCCCTAACTTTTAAGTGATCTGGCCTCCAGCATCTATTACCACACTCAAAACTCCCTGTGTGATTGATGGCAGTAGTTGGATGCTTCAAAACTTAAACACAACAGAGCTGACAGGATACAGTGGGATCTTCTTGAAGGGAGCACGCAGCTGCTTACATTCAAGCAACTGGAAAAGTGGAGGACAAGGGTGCATCTGCAATTCTCTCTTGCATTAAAAGCCCCTTGAGGCTGGAGTGAAGCAATCCTGTCTGCCTGGGATCCATTGTCTGGAATCTTCTCCTGGAGATTGGTACCTACGCCCTTTCTTTCAAAAGACTCCACACAGATCAGTCTTTTAAAAACAAAGCAGGAAGAAGAAAAGGTGGTGATAGCTTTTATTATATAATGCCTTGGTATTCAAAGTATATGCTGAGGAAGTGGGAGGCCCAGGTTCCTCCCCCGCCTCAGCCCGAGGGGCCCAAACCCACATCTCCCACATCCCATGACAGCGCCCCAACAACCAGGCTGGAGGCTACCTTGGGCGGAGGAGCCTCCTCCACCCCTGCTTTGAAACTGTCAGCTCCAGCCAGGAATTTCAGACTCAGGAGGGTGGAGGGAGGGTGGTGTCAGGAAGAGCATGGAAGAAGCATCTGCCTAATGCTGAGGCCTCTCTCTGCGGCCTGTGACCAGGGAGCGGCAGCCCCGGACCGCCTCCTTACTTCCCTGACAGCTGTTTTCCCGGGAGGTTTACACGCCGACTGTGGGTTCTGGCGTCCAAAATCCTCCTGTGGCCTTGGCATCACGACTCTAGGAAAAGCTTTCAGCAAGGTGGCACTTCAGTAGATGGAGAGAGCTCTCTCTCAGGCATCCTTGCCCCTGAGGGCACTTTCCTGGGAGGCAGCAGGCAGGGGCCAACTTTGCCCCTCTCCCACTTTCTCTGTGGGTGCTCACATATGTGCTGTATTTTGGAGCTGGACCTGCTATGGTGCTTCATTGGGAGGCGCCAGGTGCAGCTACCAGGGCCCACCAAGCCCCTAAACCAGTAAAATCCTCATGTTCTCCATGCCAAGGAGGCTTTGGCCGGCATGAGGCACTAGGCTGCCCAGTTCTGGCAGCTCTGAAGACCCTACGGAGCGTGGCTCTGGGCACCTGGGCGAGCTCCAAGGTAAAGTCAGGTGTCTCAAGGGTTTCCAGACAATTCCAGGGTTAAGTGGCAGCAGAGTTGAGTTTTCCTGACAAGCTGCCTGAACACATGGATTTCAACTCAGTTTATACCCTTTGGTTTTGATCTTACCTACAGCAGAGGAATTTTCTTTCTTTCCAAGTGGGCACACTGGGTGGCAGACAGGGAATTAATGTTCCCTCCCTGATATTAGACAATAAACCAGCTCCTCACTAACATTGGGGATTAAGTGTTGTCCAGAGAGATCGAAGTGGGAAATCAAGCACTTTTCTCAATTTCAAGCCAATGGATTAGAGAAGGACCCATTCACCTTGAATCACTCAGATTTGATACGATTTTGTATTAGAACTGTAACATGGCCGATATTCCTCCTAATCTAAGATTTACTTTTCCAGTGAAAAAAAAAAAAAAAAGAAAAAAGAAATTAAGCAAACAATTTAACAGCAGGGGCCAGTCTTTATTACAGTCCACTCAGGATGGACAAATGAAAGTCCTGAACAGCTACCAACAACACTGGCCAGGGATACAGTAACAGGGCTGAAATACCTTGTGAGCTTGGCAGCTGTCATGCCCAAAGGAGAAGTCACGAAAAGGCACACTACACTTAGCAACATCTGATAGAAGTTTGCCTCAGTATCAGTTCCAGTGAAAGGTTGAACTAACAATTGCTTCATTAAAGGAAAAAACTACCAACCAACCAACCAAAAAAACCCAACAAAACAAAACAGAGGGAAGAAGCTGGAAGGAAAAGCAGACTTTCTGGTAAATCTGTGACAACAGCATCAGCAGCTCCAACTGGTTTGTTGCCCATTCCTTTTGGCAGCCCAGTAAAGTCATCTCCCAAAGATCTACACATCTCTGTTAAGTAATCATTGCACTCATTCATTTGGCTGCAGCAAAGGCATTCCCATTAGCCAATTCACCAGCCTATCCTGAGGTCCTCCTAAACACTGTGGCTGTTACACCTTCCTTGCAGAGCACCCATAAGCCTTTCAGGGTCCAGCACAAGTCCTGAAAAGAGCAGAAAGGAGTAATTATTTTTGTGCTAGATGGAGACCTCTGACAAAAACCTTGCTATTGCTTCCTTCATGCTCTAGGAAGCTCTCCCTGGAAATTTCTCCTTTTCAGAGGGCTCCTCCTCCAAAGTAAGCTAAATTACTCAAATGGAGCAGAGGCACCATCAGCTAGTGTGCTCATAAGGGCAACACCTGCGGGTAACAGGCTTCAACCATGCCTGGCACAGGATAAACATCTGCTTGTACTTACCAGCAGCACTTGGCCTTTCACTTTCTGCTTTCAGCAATGTGAACCAGTTCTGTACAGCGCCTGTTTTAACTTCTTACAAGTACAGAAATGCTCAAAGAATCTAAGCAGGTAACACCAGTGCAGGGAGACTCCTACCAGCTCTGCTCCATCCCAGCAGACTGGATGCTCTGTCCCAGGCAACTTGCTGCCCTCCATCTTCTTTTGGCACGTGCAGAGACACCTTCCAATTTTCCCAAGGCTGTGATGGTGTCTATCACTTGCTGCTAGAAATGGCAGCAGAGACTTTTCCATAAAACTATTTGAAAAATGCGTATTCCTTTCCCTTCTGTGTTGGTGTGCATGCATGATGTGACATGCAATTCAAGTAAATCTAGTTTTATTGATAGGGATACTCTGAGAAATACACATCTATGCATGCCCAAAATCAGACAAAACCAAAATTTTAAATTTGAAGGTATGGACATTTATACCAACCAATACAGAGAAAACACTTTGTAGTTTCTCTGATCTATTTATGAATATGACGCAAAATATCAACAAATAGTGACCATATACATAAACGTGTGATTTATATAGAATGCTTAAAAGTTATTGCGAAAGATTTATGGAGTAATTCAAAAAAAAAAAAAAAGAAAAAAAAAAAAGAAAAAATGATTGTCAGGAGACGACTTGGTTGTGGGAAGAGGCACTTAATTCACTGCATGAATGACTCACGGTGAATTACTTGCATAACTCCACTCAAGGAAATCACTACTCTGCAAAAGTGCATACATGTTAAATCAACCAAAACAGAGAACGGTCCATATTGTTGCTACAATGCTGCCTTACCAATTCTGGTACAGAATGAGGAAAATCCCCTCAGCTGGACAGGGAGCAGGGAGAAATACTATTTTTGGTATGCTGGCAATGTTTTCAAGGGACAGTTCAACAGTGCTCACTTGCCCTATTCATCCTTGGCATTTATGTTAGAAAGAAAATACAGGCCTGTAATATTCAAGAAGTAGCTCTTGTTGACAATGAAACTGACTATCAAATCTGAGGCTGCATTTCCCACCCAACTCAGCTTAAATGCTATAAGGTAATTATGGTCCTTTCCTGGAAAATAGAGAGCTCTCTGAAGAAGGTCAGTTGTCATGAACACTTGGAAGATCAGCTTTCTTCAGGATACTCAGGATAAATCATTCCTTCCTTTACTTGTTATGAGTGCTTGAACTGTGAGGTACAAAGCTTACTGTAATTACACAAAGGAAATTATTTTTCACTGTTACACCCTACTTCAATTTCCCATAGCAAGTCTCCAAAACTGAAAAAGGAGAAAAAAAAAGAAAAAAAAAAAAAAAGGATGGAAAACAATGCACTGTAGCTCCTTTTTAAGTCTCATGTGCCTGACACAACCCCACCAGTCATGGTTCAAGCATCAAATTCTGGTGTTAGACTGACCAGGTGATACACATCCACTTGGCTGCACAGTGATTGAAGCTGTATGGACTGGGAGCTTATTCTCTGGGTATAGTGAATGCAGAAACTTTAGCAGTATTTCAGAGCCCTTCTGTTGGGAGCTTTATTGATTCTATTAAATGCTCGGTCTATACAGAGACTCACTGTCCTTATGAAGCAGGAGGAGCAGCTGCAGCAGGACCACCTAGGCACAGAGAGCACCTCATCCAGAGCACAGGTCCACATGGCAGTGATGGTGCTCAGGGCAAGTGCCCTTGGGGAGAAGTGGGTTTGCTTTGGTGGAGCTGCGCAACATCTAAAGCACTGACTGCAAACATCAAACCTGTGCAGTGGGAGCTGCAGCCTGGGCCACCACTGCCTCACTAGGGTGAGAGACCAGAAGCAAACACACACAAATGGACCTTGCTTCCACAGAGATCCCAGTTACACTGATGCAACAGCCTTGAGCAGAAGCCTCAGCTTCTCCTTGTGGTTCTTTCGACAATTGTTGACTAAAATGCATAAACACTCCCTGGAACAGGGACCCGAACTTGGGATTTTTCTTTGTCCTAGTGCAAACAGTCCCCCACGTAATTCACTCATGGCCAATACTTACACCAGAAGGATCCTCAATATTATGTTTCAGTGAAGTAGATAGAAAGACCCAACTGGCTCAGACTAAGGAAAGCCTACAACACCCATTTCCCACTTCCCAAAAACATGCTCTAAAAAAACCAGGGTATCCCATGAAGGACAGGGACGAGTTCTTGTGCAGCTTTTAACTCAGATATGCAGTACCCTCCTTTGAGCTCCTCCAGCAACTTAAAAGTAGGATGTGCCCTGGCTCTTGAAAGGCAGTGGGACTACCTCCAGTTTCTTCTCCAGGTTATTGTACTTTTCAGTATGTGCTGATCTGTGGCAAAGATCCACAGGGAATTTTGTATCTCAAAACAGATGAAGCTACTGATTCCAGGCAAATTCGGGAGTTAAGTGGTGCCAAGGTGCAGACAGTGGAAACCTGATTTCATATCAGAATACATCCCTCATTTTCTGTACATCAAAATTGCTCAAATCCATGAACCAGCTTTAAATGCAGTTTATGAAACTCATGCTTGTTTTATGGGCAAATTCCTAAAACACATCTTTGACTTCACTACATATCAGCATCTCTCTTTCAGGCAAGGACACAAATCTCCCTCAATCACTTCTAAGAGAGATTGGCTGTATTAAATGGCAGCACATGAATTTAATAAGCGCTTGCTCCAGAAGGAGACTACACGTAATACAAGTGACTTGTGCTGTGACAACCTAAGCCAAATTCACTTAGAGGCAACTAAGATAGCTGCATGGTGGTTGTGGGGTAGACTTTTGGTAGAAATACCAGAAATTCTTAGCACATATTCCCTGTGTAAAAGGACAGATAACAACTCATATTGCACAATCCATCCTGTACCAAAAACCTGCATCAAAACAGCATTCTGAACTATTAGAGACAGCTGGTAGACACAGGGAGAAATTCTGCAGAGTCTTCAGAAACAAAGAGTTTGAGTGTCTCAGTACACTAAGCAACACATTCATCAGACAGAAGTACAGGACTGAGAGATGACACCAAATTCTGGAGTCTTGCTGCTAAACCCACCTTGCTTCTATGTTCATTAACCTTCCACATTTTGGCTGTGCAGTCCATTGAGCTTGCTGGCTGCTTGAGAGATGGGTACTCTGCTTGCACTTGTACAACTGCAGTGATTCTTCCGTCACAGTTTCTGAAAATCTGTTTACAATACATTTTAGCAACTGAAGCAAAAAGCTTGATCTGACAGATCTGACTGAAGATGACTGGTAAAACCAAGCTGGCCTCTTTTATTCTGTGTTGTACCTCCAAGTGGAGGATTTTCAGCTCTCAGGGCTAGCGATGCCACTGAGAGGTGTTTAGAGATTCCAGACACAACCTGACTTAGCTCCATCCAGCATTGCTGCCTCCAAGCACACATCTGCAATGATGACAGACTTCTGCATGCTTCTGAGAAATGCCTTTTATTGTATGACAGCAGTTGTCACGTGAACATCCACAAAAGAAAACATTCCATAGCCATACCAAAATCAAATGAATACACAAATGCAAGAACTGAGCCGAACCAAAACAAAACCAGAGTTAAAGTGAGGAAAAAGCAGTGCACTGTTATGCAATGTAAAACGTACACAGGAAGACACATTCTTCTGCTGAAGGGTCAGATGCGCATCATCATCACAGGAAAGAAGTGATTTCAACTCTTTCTCCCTCCTTCCCCCCTCAAAAAAAAAAAANAACTTTAAAGTGAGATATTTCAAAGATTGCTGCTTTTGTCCTCTTCTGATTCTGTTTGCCATCTTATATCAAACATGTACTGGGAAGGCTAAAAGAATTTGCAACCACCGTTAGTGAGGTTGGTCAGAAAGTCCTCCCTCTTCCAAAGGGCAGTACAAATGGTATCACAGAAGACTATATCCATCTGGCAAATGATTCAGTTCGCTAAACAGAATTTTGTCCTGAAACTAAGCAAATAAGCAAAACATGAAATAACCTGTCCTGGCCGTTTTGGCTTTGAAAATGCCAACATGCTTTGTTGACTCCCAGCGGTCTTTTGAGAAGGGGTGGAGCAAAGATATACCGAAACGAAATTTTTGAGATCAGAAGTAGAGGCTCTTTCTAGACTTTTACACCAAAGAAATAACCATTCTGTAATTGATGATTTTCAGTATTAGTGTATAAAATTGTATTTATTAGAAATAAGGCTCTGGAATACTTTAAGGCACCTCAGGGTAAAGAAGTGTTTTAAAGGCCTGAATAACTCAGAAGACGGAGTTGTTTCCAAGATCCCCAGGGAGGAATGTGACTTACAGCAACTTGCTTTGCTATTTCCAAATAAAGCACAACAGTGGAAGTTCAGAACTATATGAATTTTTCTTTGTAAGGAGACATAATACACCTTGCTAGAAAGACAACTTATTCATTTAACAGACCAAGACTTTCCCCAGAGGAAGGGTTTTTTCATCCCTGATCCAAGTTGTGCCATCCGGGTACATTTACCCTTTTTACTCAACTGAAATTAAATGGGTCAGCCAATCTTAATTAGCATCTGAACAAAACAACTATCAACAATACCAACTAAAGAATCTAAAAAACTATTTCCTGAATATTTTTGTTAAACCAAAAATGTAACGCCGGACACAAATGACTCGCTACCAGTTGTTCTACTCAGCAATTTATGAATTTCAAGTGTGATTTTGTAAAAAATTTGTCTTATATTGGAATTTGATACCTTCAGCTAGTAGTGCCCTGCAAAAACATGTGAAAAAGCACAATCAGCGTTTTCAGAGACATCTAACATTTTTGTGTGCATTCAAAAAACTACAGTATCAAATTAATTCTAGATTATAGACTAATAGCTAGATCTATCAGGGTCTCATACCAGTGAGTCTGCAGCAGTGAGCATTTTGTAGCTCTGCTCTGAAACACAACTTACCATAGATTTGTTTCAGAGCTGAAATGAACTAAAGTTGTAACTATACCCCTGGTTTATACAATGCATATCTCCTCGGTTCTGATAAAAAAAATAAAAACTCAAGGTATGTATGTCCAGGAGAACATACTGCAGAGTATTTAAATGTCTCTGTATTATAGATTGCCCTTACTCTCTTGTAAGAGCCAACTATTTAGAAATAAGTCACTTTAGTAAAACACAGTTAAGATTCTGAATATATCCACATTGCTCAAAAAAAGATTATAAGCAAATGAGCTCAATCGAGCTCCCAACTCCAAAAAGGGTCTGCACTCCCTTATGGGTCAGCTCACCCTGGCTCTGTTTTGCAACATTCCAACCAGGTCTCTCCAAGGCAAAACTTGCACAGAGTTTGGACATGAATCCATGGGTCCTTGCCAAAGAAGGCATTACAAACAAGATCACAGGAGGCTGAACTCTCTTCTGCTACACAGTCCCCCCAGCATTACCTCATGTGACTTTACACACTGAAACACTTTACATCTTCACAGATCTATGCAATGCAAATTCCACTCACCTGAGGTATAGAACAGACCTATTTTTATTTCAGATGACTCTAACGGAAAAGAAAATCACAAAAAAACATGAGATGTGGCTGCAGTGCTCTAAGAAGGATGAGCCATAAGCACTGCTTACATGAGCCCATCTGTGCCATGTGGCTTTGGGGACTTCACTGTCCCCACTGTCTTCACTGTCTGATATTTATCACTGAATGTAGCACAAGCCTTATACTGTACATCACTGTGCAAAGTTCAGTTCCACTTTGTTACAGTGTTAAGGTGCTACACACTGCAAACCAAGTATTAGGACTTGACAAAAAAAGGTTACAGACAAGAGCATCTCTTTTTCTAACTTCCTCCTGACGATACCCAACCACGCAAGAGGATGCTAACAGCAAAATCAAATGCCTGATGCTTGTTCCACCACCTCCAAAGCACCCCTGTTCCCCTTCTGCCTGGCTGGTGGCACTGCAGGCAGGATCCCCTGGTCTCCTGGGATCTCGCAGCAGCACAGCAAGCCCCAGTGCAGGGAAGACGCCTGCAACCAGGGGAACGAGGATTCTGCCTCTCACCACGGGGCTGGCTCCTCAGCAGGAAAATGTCCTTGCAGATGAGTGACTGTGCTAAGGCACAGGCTTTGGCCTCCATTTATTTCTCAGTAAGGAGAGAGTCACTTAGTATATGACTCAATTACTTTCTAGTAGAACTGCTTGAAATGAGAAACATTTGTGTTAGCCTTACTTTTAGATCACCCGGTGAACAATGGGTCAATAACATTTGTTTGGTATGACAAAGGTAATAGCAAGCATCTTCAGTATTTTTTTAAAAGCACAGTATTTTCCATGTCCTGAAGAGATATGTTGCCCTTTAGTCTCTCCTGTGCCCTTTAAACAGCAAGATGAATAGATGCATTTTCTACTGGACCTCAAAGAGTAGCTCACTAAGCTTGAAAAAGTCAAGCACTTGCTTGATTTGTATTTTAAACATGGGAATAGTGCCTTTGTGTTAAAGTGCTTTGTTGAATCAGAACATAACTTACAAATACTGAACTCCTCTCACTGCATTCCTCTCACTATCAGCAACAGCCATTCAAAACTACAGGTTGTACTTTCCTACATATTCTGGCACGATGGTAACTTCAAACAGCTTAAGTTCAACAGAACCCCTGATGCAAAACTTTAAACATACTAAGGTTACATATTTTTAACATATACTTAATGAATTTGTTGTGTACCCTGCAGATACAGCTTTGGCTTGAAGGCACAAATATTAAGGCACAATAAATGCAAATAATGTATACATTTCCATGTGTTGTGTTGAAGATAACTTTGTACTGCACAGCATTCAGGTATAATGACATGTCATTCAAATGTTTCCTCAAGTTATTTTAATACCTTTTTTCCTTCGATAACCTGGATAAAAAGAGGAATGTATGTTAAATTATTTAAATATTTCTTCAGTGCAAATATAGTAACTTTCTTCTAAAGTATAGAAGATTGAGATTGATTTTTCAGCATTTGGATTTTAGCAAAATAAAACTAATATTTACACTCATCTTGAACAGTATTATTTGAAGCATTTATCAAAAAATAAGTACTTTTTTTGCTATCAAAAAGAAACAGTATTTTTGGCTTCTTCCAAGTCTTTTTTCTACCAATCTGCATAGCTGCTCATGACAGGTAGAAAGATAGTTGCCCTAGACAACTAAGCTGCACACTACTGAATCTGCTGTTTAGACATAGTTGTCATGCTAAAGTGACACTGAAAAAATTTTGGGTTTGCTTGTTCAAAATACTTTTTAAAGAAAAAAAGGACACATTCCAATTATTTTAATAAGCTCCAAATATCCACCCTAGACCTGTTAGGTGTCCTGCACCTGTTAAAATAAAAGAGATCTCAGCCACATAACTTTCAAACAAAAACTGAATCCACCTAATTTCCTCAGCAATACAAACACAATTAGCTGGAAAGGAAAACATATTGCACTGAAATGAAAGAAAAAGGGACAGTAAAAATTTTCTTCTCATATTAAATAGGAAGGGTGTCCAGTGCAAAGAATCGCCTCCTCCCTTTCCTCTACAATTGACACTTGCAAACATTGCCACTGAGTTTAGATGATCTCAGGTTTACATTCTATAGAAAACAATTAAGGCTATTAGGAATCACAGTGCAGTTTCAGTTATGCACAATCCTGAGGAAGGATCCAGGGAAGAGTCTGTGGCGAGATGACCATTCTGAACAACTTCTGGGTAATTCTTACTGAAGTACACCTAGAAAAAAATATTAGATTGTGTGAGCAATTATGCATCAAACACTTTATAGCTTCAAACAAAATTTGTGAAGATAAATACAGCAGAGGTAAATAGATATCCTTAAGGAATCCTGACAGGAACTTTAGGTTAGTGGCCTTCAGTAACTCTATGTCACTGAAAAATTAGTAAAATTACTATATGGTCTTACATTAGAACAAAACATGAGAAAAAACCCACACAACTTGTAGATTCCCTCAAATTTTGTTAATTCAGATAAATAGGTATGTTTTATCTCTTTACATTAAACTGATAAGTAAAATCATTTTACTAACTCGAAACACGGAGATAAATTAAAAACAGGATGACAAAGAAGCTGTGAAATCCTGTGTCTGCACAAGGGTTTCTCATTTTCACACATAAAATGAACACAATGGATTTGGATGTTAAAATCAGGTTGTAATCCCTATATTTTACAAACTATGATTGACAACCATTGAAACTTCGAAGTATATGTATGAAATATCCCAGCGTTTAATTTGTGCTGCAGAGCAGTTATAGGGCCTATAGAAATGTGATCTCTGGATAGCGAACCACAATAATGAAAGAAGAAGCAAAAGCTTTAACAATGACTCAACCAAGCAACTTCTCTAAAATGTAAGATGATACCAAATAATAGGACAGTTCTTTGCCAAGCCTTTGAGTTCCTGAATTCTACCAATTTCTAGCTCAACTAGAAGAGATACAGGTTTCCTGATAAATGTATAATCAGAACATAAAGGAAATGAAATGCTGTCAAGTTTCACTGTTCCACAATCATCAGTTTTTAGCAGCTGTATCATATCTCTGTTCCTTGACAGATGCGCATAACAAAATGAAATAATGTCAAGACTTGTGTGCTCTTATCTAAAAATGTGTTTGGGTGAAAAAGGACTTCAAATGTAATTTTTTTTTTTCAAAGAAGAATGTGAAAAGTTTTGTTTGAGTCTTTAAAAACAGAAAATACACTACCTTTCTGAAGCTGACACGTGTCATGAGTTAGGTCTCATAGCCAGACTGCTTTGACTACAGCTTAGGAGACATTTTTGCAATTTATATTTGAGGGTGTTGTCAACAAAGTTCAGTTTGTTTGATAATAATGTCCTTTTCATATACATGAATACAAGCATAAGACAACCAGGATAAAAAAGAAATTTTTATTCTATAAAAACATTCCTGTAAGTACCACTGTCATTTTTTGTGTGCACGCTAACACAGGGTATATGCATCTTTATGAGTTTCAAAGAACATTAAAGTCTGATTTGAATCAATAACAAGAATTGGAAGTCCTGTTAAGAGGCATTCCTCAGTAACCAATCACAATCGGATGCAATAGAGGAAAATTAATGAGGCTGCTCCATGCACACACAGTGGCAGCCCCAGTTGTGTATTCCCATCCTGTGTCCTGGTTTAAAACATAAAACTTTGGCATACCTTTAATGCAGTTTTTGAATGTGATTTTGTTTTAATGGAAAGCTAATAGAAAACCCTGGCACATTACTACAGACGTTAACGAAATGGCAGCTGCTTTTCAACTGTCTCATTGCAATTCTTCCCCTGAGCCCAATCCCTCAAGATATTAAATGCCCAAGTCTTTATACAAGTTCCTTCCACAGCCAACAAAGCTGCAATCTTTTTAAAAGTAATCACTGAGGTAACACCTAGTATTTTAATATTTACACATCTGTCATAGCTTTAAAATAAAACAACCCTTACTGTTCCCTCAAAGTACTCAAAACCTGACTGACAGAAAACCAGATCTATCCTGATGCCACTAAAGCCTACAGAAAAGCCTCTCTCAATGCTGCCAAGAGTGAGGAGGACACACCAACTTCTGTTTGTCTGAATAACTGAGCACTTGTATTTTTTTCTTTTTTAACTGCTTGAAGATTATTTCTCACTTTCCCTTAGGATTTTGTCCCAGTAGCTTCTTGTAAACTCAAGAAAGAAAAAAAATACAGACTCACTGTGTCAAGCACAACTCAACTGCCATCAGGCTTCTGGGCTAGCTAATATATACTCAGTGGTCTCTAATTTGAGCTGTGACTGAGTTGTTTTCTTTGACATTTGCACAAAAAATGGAGATACTAAGTGATCAAAAAAGAGGTACAAATAGCAATGTTGGACCAACTCAGAAGCCTGAGCTAAGGTTGCAGCAATAGCTCAGCTAAGATGCCTCTGAGATTTTTTTTTAAGTTATACTTCTTCAAATACGTTCAAGTAAGTCTTCCAATTTAAGACGTGTAATCCCTCTTTTCATTTGCGTTTATAGGATATATGCAGAATCCATACTGTTGTCTCACCTTACTGAAAAAGTTCTTGGCAGAAGTTTGTTTTGTACAGGTCCAAATGGCAATAAATCAAGATTCAGATCCAAAGTGCAATAAATCAAATAATTATTGCCAAAGCATAGCCCCATTCCAAGCCATTTTACTTTGCAACCCACTGTAATGCCTTTTGAAAAGTATGTATGTATGTCATATTATCATTTTCTTTATGTGCAGCATACTGTTTTTCAAAAAGAAAAAAAAATGTTCGTAAAACCAGTTCTTAGTAACCACAGTAGGAATGTAGGAGTCCAAAAGCAATGCATGTAACAGACTTACTAGTTTAAAAAGAAAAGCCATTGGAATCAGCTCTTCTGACTAAGCAACTTCTCTGAAAGTATGCATGAAGCACAAGGGACAGCAATAACAAAAACTCTGCATTGTCCAAGTCCTTCACAGAAAGAACTGTAACTCTGCTTCTGGGCAGCTGCTGACTGGAGATACAGTCTCTCGGTCCCCATATTTTTGGGCTGAGTGTGGATAAGCACCATGCTTTGCATTCTTGGCAGATGCTAAAGCTTGCATCTGCCTTCTAGCCTGGGAGTTAGCAAACTTTTTCATCAAACCACATTTCAGCAGAGACTGGTTCCTGGATCTCTTCCCTTCCTGTACAAAATCACATAACATTGATGTGGTAACTGCAGATGACTATATGGGCAAATAACATCAGGCAATTCTTTTTATACATTTTGAATTCTCTTTGAATGCAATTGTGCAACCGGGGAGGGCTGCAGAGAAGGAAGGAGAGACAGCATGACATGGCTAAATTTCCACAGATGACAGCTGGAGATCCTCACCTCTATGCCTTTCCAAGGATCAAGCCTGAGGAAGCTGGCCTTCACTTTACAGACAAACATGATCATACAAATTTGAAGTTATCCTTTTAAACATCATTTATATAACTTTCAGATTGTCATACACACACCACAAAAAAGATGGCTAACCCATTCCTTTCTAATAATAAAATGTATGAAGCTACACTGCAGCAATAGAGAAGGACAGCAGGACTCATAACATAGTTTCATTCAGCAAAAAGGTGTTTCTTCCATCCTGCAATCTGCACCATACAAGAATTTACAGTTACACTCTTAGCTTCATTGTTTCATTTGAAAAACTCTTTAAAAAATTCTGAGAATACGAACATACAGTCTTCAAGAAGTCCAGTAAGATAGCATCCAGACATGAGCACGCAGCACAATTTTTCAATTTTTTTCTAACTTTCTCGAAATGAGTCTATTTTTTACTGGAAAATAGTCAGGCACCTGCTGTTTTGTTTTCTGTCTTTTATGTGTTGTTCCCTACTACTCTCATTTCCCCAGGTAACAGTCTGGACTTTGTCTGCTCCACATATCCACCATCTTGAGGGAAGGAAAGTATAAAGGCAAAAAACCTTCGCCTCATGTCTCTAAAAGGCTCTCTTAGGTCGCTACATGCTGAATGTCAGTGCTTTACTTGGATGCTGAAAGTGCAGTGACATGAGTATGAAGTGAGCTGCTGCCAAAGTGAACACTGCCTCTCAACTGAGGCAATGTTGAAAATTTTTTGGCACTGAGAGAATTAAAATCTTGCTCTGGACATCATGTGCGGTAAATGATGAAGAAAAAAGAAACAAGCCAAAAGCTAGTCAAAGAGTTCCTCAATCATGGGTCATTTCTTTTATCTTCTTATCTCTGCTTCAGCTTTCCATCTGAAAAGTGGAGATGATATAGCCTCACCTCTGAGGCTTATTATGAAAATTAAACCATTGATGTCTCTTAAACACTTTGATTGCCAGAGAAATGCTCACAATTACATTAATAATTCTGTACTCAGAGTTGGATTTGAATAGTAAGCAGTAAATCAGGCACAGAGCCTTGCTGGGAACAAGGAGGCAACAAAACATTCAACAGCTGTTTCTTAATTGAGCCCTGCTCGTCCTATGCGCAGAATAGAGCAAGGATACAAGAATGAAGTAGGAGAATACACAACAGTGAGGATGTGATCACACCCCTGGAGACCATAATACAATGCACAGGTACTGAACCCCACCTAAAATATGATGGGCCCTTCTAAAAATACAGAAGTAACAGATAAACGCTTGACTCTGCAGTCATAATGTGTTTTTTACAGGAAATTCTTTTAGGATCAATGCTGAGCACAGATATGTTATATATTATTTACACTTACTGTTCTGTGTACATACAAAAGGATACAAGAAATCCAAACAATCTTTCAAGTCAGGGTATATAAACACTTATCATTTGGAAGTCTGTATATCCCACTGAAAATTAAGGCTTTGCCTTGCAAAACTGACAGATTC
Source organism: Serilophus lunatus (assembly GCA_013399895.1). Taxonomy (NCBI): domain Eukaryota; kingdom Metazoa; phylum Chordata; class Aves; order Passeriformes; family Eurylaimidae; genus Serilophus; species Serilophus lunatus. The sequence goes on from VXBA01003207.1 coordinate 516,099, forward strand.
TTTAGTGGAAGGCTTATTTTAACATTGAATATGCTAACTTGAGATAAACAAACTACGAACTCAATTATCTCTTCTTCTAAAATTACCCGTTTTGCTGTTTCAATCAGAGCAGCCGCTTCAGTCTTGCCCACTTGTTGCACCATTTTATAAAACAAGCTGTCTTGTTCTTGCAGCAAAATGTAAGGTTCACCATATTCTTTCAGTCTTCCTGCATCTAAAACCTGTTAAATCAGAAGAAACCAATGTATCAACATAAGAGAGTTGAAAACTAAATGTTATAGAGACTAGAAACCAAATGCAGGTGACTACAAGCAAGGGGGAAATGTATGCGATTTAGTGCTAAGATGAATTTTGTACCCTGAAAATGAATTATGTCCTCTTCATACTAGTATATTGCAGTTTCTCAGTTTACAGACCTGTTATACAATTTTAAAGTGCCCTACAGCCATTCCACCTATAGGAATCCAATGTAAAGTTATGCAGAGTATGGAAATACAATGTTTGTGCAGCCAACAAAGCAGATTATAAGATTCATTGTGTAAGAAGGAAACAAAGAGGTCCAAAATAGGCTCTGAAGTAAACAGCTGTGGGTAAAAGCCACGAAATAATCACCACGACGGTTAAGGGAGAATAAGTAGGTCCTTTGAATCAGACGAGGTGAAGATGTAATTAAAGAAAATGAGGGTGTTGCTGAAAAGATAAACAATTTCTTGCATCAGTTTTTGCCAACTATGTATTAGAAAGACACTTAACCCTGAACCTATTCTTTCTACATACAAAAAGATGAGATGCCATCGCAGACACGAGTATCCAAACAGAGGGGACGGGAGAAAGAAAAAACAAGAGAGAAATTAAAGATGCATTAAGTCAGCAAGCCACAGAGGATATGCACAGTCAAAAATACCAGAAAAAAATGAGGAATAAGCTTATTGAACCTCTGAGTAAATATTCTCATACTAGTGACTCAATTGAAGACTGCATGAGAGTAAATACTGTGCTTACACTTTGAAAAGCCGTACAGGATTAATTCAGGGGACTTTTAGACTAGCACACATATTTTGAGATAAGACAGCAATTTAAAAGTCAAAACAGTCATTAAAACACACAAAAAAAGCCACAGATCACAGGTAGAATTTGTTCTCTACAGCTTTAGGAATCACAAATCTGATACAATTCTTAATGCACTATAAGGAAAGTACAGGAGATATGGTTTATATGGATTTCCAGAAAGGTATCTGGTATAACTAAAGAGCTGTGCTACAAGGTGCAAATCTTTTCAAGAACCTGGACAGAAAACTGAGATTAGAAATAACTGTGTATTTTTCTTTGTAGAAAGCTGAAAAGGTAAGAACCACATCATTCTGGCATATGTGGTAGCTATGTATGTGTTAGTCCTCAGAAAAGGGGGGATCAGAGAAGTGACAAACCTGCCAGTGACACAGAAATGCGCAGGTAAGTCTAGACCAGAGATTCAGATACCTAACTCACCTAAAAGAATGAGAAGCACAATATCGGGGAAAAGCCAATATTGACAAATGCAATGCACTCAAATACTTAACTGGCTTATAAATTAATGGTATTGACTCAAGAAAGAGATTTGGGTATTATTCTACAAGTTCAGTACTTTAGCCCATGAGTAGCAGTAATGAAGGGGGTTTTTTTTAAAAAAAAAAAGTGAAAGAATTTATGTGAGAAAACAAAGTAATTCAGAAAATAGTTTTGTTCTTATATAAATAAAAAACTGAATACACATGGCATGCTATTGACAAAGATATTGCCACAAAAAAGGACTTCAAGGACTCATAACTCAAGCCATAATTGTGGTGTACATACTTGTGAGGAAAAAAAAAATATCTAAAAAAATGGAGCTGTTGATTAGAGGAAATAAATGATAAAAGTTTTTGTAAGGACAGCTTCCAAAATTCCAAAATCAGTTTGTAAACTTCTGTTCTAAAGAAGAAGGCCCGATAATTTGGAGATAAACCCTAAATCCTGTGAGGAAACTTTCAAATGTGCCCTTTGCCTGTGCAGCTCATTGAAAAGAAGCACCCTGATGGCCAAGGGCCCAGCAGAGGTCTAAGCAGCCTGGACTCTGGTTAATGACAAAACCCACAGTGAAGGGGGACACCTGAGCTGATCCCTTTAACGTGCTGCGGAGATCACTGTTGACTGGTTTGACACCAGGGACACAGCACCCAGGGAAAGGCACCCCGCTCGTTCCCTTCTAGTTCAGTTAAGTACATGGCATTTGAATGGAAAATAACTCAGCCAACAACAGCTGCATAACTACATCTGATTTTATAAATTGTATGCACAGAAACCTACAGGAAAATATTTGCTGTTTTCAAAAGCTCGTAACTTAAGAGCATCCAGCCTATCCTATGATTTTCCTTTGCAAGCAGTTTCCAGGACTGTTTGGTATTATAGCTGAAAAAAGTGCTCAAGAAAAATGTTAAAGTATTAGTAATATTGCACAGCACAATATATAGTCATTTAATATACAATGGCTGCGGTATTTCATCTGCAAAGGTATACCTGCACAAGTTTATTTTTCAGTGTACTCTGTCCTATCCCATTTAATCTGAATATTTAATTATTAATTACAGACATAATTTTAATCACAATCTACACCACAGTATGTCACAGTTAAGGACAACTTCCTTAAAAATGCAATAAATTATCGCATACAATTCGACATTTAAATCTATGCCACAGCATAGAACACCTCTGGTGCCTCGAATAAGTAAAGATTTTTTCGGCACAGCAACACATTATGCAATCACTCCTTAAGAAAGGAAGCAAAAAGCATCTTCATTAAACGTGACTGTTGCAAGTAAAGAACTGCAACAGAAAAGTAGAGGATTTTAGAAAAATTATACTACTGCAGAATGTTGCAGCACTGCAACATTCGTTTTGCAAACATCTGAAACAACCACATACACAATCCTTCCCCTTCAGAGAACCTGGAAAAAACAAGAAAAAATTTATTCTTCCCTGAGAAGTTTTAAACAGCCAAGTCCAGAAGATGAACAGAGGGAGCAGTTTCTGTTCAGAAAAACTCCATTCACATTTTAAACAAATCATTAACCTATTCACAGCCCTTCTTGGGGAATAAAAACAAACATGTTATGAAAATAGACAGAACAACTATAGGAAAACAAGCTGTGCTAGTTTTTAAACAAATCTGAAAAGAAAACTAAAGAAAAAAAAAAGATTGAAACTGAACAGACAATATAATTTCTACAAGTCAGGAACACTCTATAAACCCTGTTCACCAAGAAAAAACACTTTCTACTAACTGCTGCCATCTACGAGAAAATGGAGAAAACTTAAGCTGATTTACTTGGTAGTTATACATTTATATATTTATACATTTATTAAAAAGTGCTTAGACTAAGAGATAGGCACTCTTCTTTGAAGAAATATGTGCTGATAAAATTTAAATAAATAAATAGGTACTTTGGCTAAGGCTTTGCATACTCTTACTCACTGACTCCAAGCCAAATTAAAATCATTAGAACTTCAAAAAGCCAGCTAATCATTCAGGAAAGGTGGAATCTGGTGTTTACCAGCCACATATTTTCTGATCAACTTGCAACGCTTATCACTACACAATCAACAGAATCGAACCCAGAAGTATTTCAAGGCAGTTGTACCAGTGGAACTTGATACAGAAAAGCCAGAGACGCTTGTAGCTGGTGAAATCAGATCAGAAGGAAGATTATGGAGGACACACACAGGAGCACTTGACTCTGAATCAGACTGTGATTTCATCATAGACTTCAACGCAGATATTGAGAGAGAGGGATTTTGTACAATATTTCATATTTTCAGCTCTTTGGTCTGACTCTTTATAAAATACACTAAATACTCATAATCATTCTATGGGAGCTAGCTGCGTGTGAAATACTTAAGACAGCCCACAGTAAAACAAAAACAAACACAAAAAAGCTATAGAAACCCAAAGCAGGCATGCATAAACCAGGGCCAGATTCTCCAGCTTCTTGCACCAACCAGCAGCTTCTTTCACCTTGCCTGAACTGCTCCTGCCTTTGTAGTACCACCTTTATGACCTCAACAGGATTTTCTCAAGTGAAAGAGTAATTCCAACAGTACAAAATTTACCAAATTGGCTGTGGTGATCATACAGAGGAGAGCATGCAGGAAAATTCTTATTCAATGGAATTTGCTCACTGCCCTGAGTAAGGTGAAACCACTCTTTACCCATAGCTATCCAAATTAGCCTTGCTCAAGCAGCAATAGAAAGACATCGTAAGTTCAAAGATGGCTCAAGTCATATACTCTTAAGCAAAATCCTTGCATGTCACCTAATTCTACTCCATCTCATGTTTCATCCTGGTTGAATAGTCTCAGGCAGTGACTGCTCATCCCATTTGTGATCTTTTCAAAAGGACAAGCACGAAGTTGGGCAGAAAACAACACAGATTGGAACTGCAATTTGTCTGATACTTTAGGCACAGAACAACAAAGAGTGAAATTAAGAATATGGCAGGGAAGGTCAGAGAAACAGAAAAAAAAATATTTGATCTCAAGTAACCTGCCATGGCAAACATGAAAAGAGTATTAGCCATTTAAATGTGTTGTTTATGTTAACTCTAGCTAGCAGAGGAGGATTATTTGCGTACGCGACAAAAATGTTGTTGAACTAAATTTGGCTAAGATTTGACAACTACATTTTGCCTCAGCTGTAACCCACCAGGGTATCCGTGCCCACTTTACCTTTTGTCCCTCCCAAACTCCCAAAATTTGCAGTATTTCAGTTCCACAGCCCCATAGTTTAATGTATTAACCGAGATAAAAAAAGCAGGGGAAGGAAGACAAAAAGGAAAACATAAAATGGTGACAAACAAATCAGACATTCATTTCTCAAAGAAAAGAGAGAAATGAAACATGAGGATACTACGATGAACGATGAGGATACTACATCAAGATAGTCCAGTTTCCAGCAGTGACCGAGGGAGCAGAGCCAGGAGAACACATTTTCTCCTTGACGATTCCTGCAACTCATCTATATTGTTCTGTTGCACAGGACTTTGGAAAAGCAAGCACTCATTTTGTAAGTGAATGTTACAATCTTCTCTGTGGATTAATAAATGTAAAAGAAGTGTCACTAGTCATAGAAAGAGAAGGAAAAGGGGCCTGCCCTTAAAAACACTGTAACAAACACCATGTACTTACAGCTATCCATAAACACAAAAAGAAAGTTCTAAATCCTGTGTTTTCTAAGTTTCAGCAACAAAAGCAGACAAACCAAGAGAACAATAGTTATAAAACATTCTGAGAAAAAAACAGTCCAAGGTTGGAAGCGTTCAGCAACAGAGGAGGGGGGCATGGGAATTTATTTCAACTATTATTGAGGAATGACTAGTATTCTTATTCACGTTCATATTCACCATAAAGCCAGAGGGGAAATGGGACATTTAAGAGTTGATCATAAATGTTTTTATTTCCTATTCAAAAGGAAAATAATTCAAGCAAATTTTCTCCTTGGGAATACATCTGATTTAATTTAGACTTGGAGAAGGCATCACCAAACAAGAAAATTATTATTAAAGTTCAAAACTCTGCTAGGAGTACAACTTTGAACAATGTTTTCCTCAGAGAGCATGCATCAAGATGATCTCCAATAAAGTCCTGGGAAGAGAATATTCAGGAGATGCTTCTAGTTACATCATATTATAAGAAATACATTTACCCTGAGACAATACACAGCTTTGTGGGAAAGAGTCAACAGCCTGTGCTCCATTTGGCATTAAGTTCAGATGAAAGCATGTTCTGTCTCTCTTCTGCCTCATCATGGTTTGCCAAAACAGACCAGAAACATGTACATACTTTTCGGAAGAATCATTTATAAATATCAACCTATCTAAACATGTTACAAACATTGAAAAACATTGAGAAGGCTACAAATATAACTCAGAAGCCAGTTTAAAGTCTGGCTTTTTTCATTTCTTTTTAAAGTCCTCCCCTCTATTTTTTTTCCTAAATTTTTGGTGGTGGAGGTTTTTTTCACTGTCTTTTAGGTTTTTGTTTTGATTTTTTTTTAAGTCTTCAGGTTTAATCAAAGCAGTCCCCAAACTCCTGTACAAATTTGTTCCTATACCAATTACTCTACCAGTAACTCCAGATAAATTTGGTGTCACAATTGGCCATTTACCTTCTTATAATCTGAACTGTTATTTTCAGACTTTCAAAATATTTCACCTCAGCAGGGCTAAACTACACTGTAACAATGCCAAACCCGCTGCTGTGGTTACTAGGATTTGACATGTAGCCCCTAGCATCATCTCCTGCTTCACAGAAAAGGCAACTTCAGACATCTTGTGCTGTAATCAGAAATAGTAAGTTTCTTCAAACTCAAATTATTCTTAGGCTATGACTTAGGGGAAATAGAGCATGCAGATTGCCTGGTAAATTGTTGCACGTAAATTTTTTAAATCTCTGCAAGAAACTTAAAGAAATCTACCCTCTTTTCTCCAACTGATGGTATGTCATTGTATGTAGTAGTAAGTCTTATTCTACTGATAATCATTTGATATTAAGTCCTTCTGTACCTTGTTTGAGAAAAAACAGGTTGTTAACCACACACTGCTAATGTCTCCTGTACAGTACAGTTTCCTCACCTCACAACATCTATACCAGTGTAAGTCCAAGCCTTGCCTTAAGGAGTATGAAGGGACCTCATGCCAGTACTTACCAAAAGCTGTACATGCTGACAAAACTCTCCCTTGGTCAATTGGTAATGACTGTTTCCATCACTAAACCCACATTCTCAATCAGGACTGAAGAATAACTCAAATAGGGCCCCGAAGTGATAAAAAATAAAATTCAGTTTAAGAAATCCCACTCTTTAATAAGGCTTTTGAGGGTCTTAGAAAGCTAGATAAGCTACAAGGGTATTATACTTCTCAAGAGGTTAGGGAATATTGTTGCAGATGACTGAGCATGTCTCCTGGTTTTATCAGTTTCTGATGACAACGAACTTGTGGCTCAGCTGCCATGCACACAGTTTCACCTTTCACAAACTCACACTGGGCATCCGCATGACTTACGCTAATTTACTTTTAAACATTAATACAGTATTTCTGAGTGAGCAAAAATAATTCTCTAAACACGTGTTAGTATTTCTAGTATGGCCTAGATTCCATACCATTGTCATTAAAGAAACACAATCCAACCTGGTAACACATTCACACACAAATCCCTGACAGAATGAGAAATCAAGGTTCATCAAACATTGGCTTCACTTCCTGCAGAAATTCAAATCCAGCTCTTCGTTTGAATGCTCCCAGCTGAAGTATTGCCTCAGTAATCAGTTGTTTTATTTAGGCAAAAGAAGACTCCTGTTGGGCAGCCCTCTTGAAATGGGAGCAGCTTTTAAGAACTCAAAGATTCCAGTGTTCTGGAGGGGTGCAGCTTAAAACTGTAAAAGAGAATTGGCAATTCTCGTATATTTTCGAGCCCATTGGTATTTTGACTCATTTTATAGACAGCTGGGCCACAGGTGTGATGTTTACTACTGTTTTACATATTTTTTCAGCTGACAAGACTCGCTCTGATACACAAACGTGGTGCAGGTCAGTATTTTGTGCAAAATGTGGCCTTAACATCAATACACTACCTTTTCCTAATGGCAAAGATTCATATATTACTCAGCTTTGAAACCAACGTTTTCACTGTTGATATTTGTGGAACTCAATTAGCAAATTTCAAGAAAGATCTGGAAGGATCTGGTTTTCCCTCATGGTTTGATAAATATCAACCCTGTTTCAGAAGATCTAGGACCAGGAGAAATTGCTGTTGTTCAGAATCAAAACAAAATTGACCATTTCTGAAAAACCATTTGCTAAATGCTCAGGTCCTCCAGAAACTCTGAAAATCTTGAGTTAACAAAAAAAAGGAGAAGTCTAATGGTTCCCAGGCCCTCTGCTCTCTATGCAGGTCCCCTTTGAGGACTACCCTTCATATCCTTATCTTCACATCTCTTTACCCAAGGGACTTTGGTCCCACAACACAGCTGGGAGTTTTCTTAGATAAAATGAAAAAAAATAAAAAATTACTTCTAATATTCTCTAGTCCATATTTTCAAGACAGAGACTGAGTCAAAAAAGCATTTTTGAATAATGACAGCAGGTGCACCAGAATGAATGGAGCAATTTTACTGTGGGTTACCAGTTTCAGATCAAGTATTTTAACTTTCTTATGAAGAATTAGATGTCCAGTTGCAAAAATTTGGCATTCATTCTAGCTACTATAACCCATTAAGTTCCCTTTATATTCTTTTAATGGAACAGACTTCAATAGCACAAGCATAATATCCAATAATATTTCACCACACTCCATATACTGGGCTAATAAAACATCAAAACCCCTTTTAGCTTTGTGTTACAGAACAAAAGAAATAGCCATTTTATACCCTTGCAGTTGTCCTGCTTTAGAATTCTGAAGGGCTCAACAGAAGTCCTGAATGTAGTCCTAATTACTTCTTATTTTCATAAAGTTTCATCATCTATCATCCCAGGCTCCAAGAATATTTACGGTCTCAACAACTGAACCTTCTTGGACGTCTGAAGACTTGAGGGACTGTATCTGACAGCGGGTAGCTCTCCACCAACACAACAGCCCAACACATACATACTTAAGATGAGAGAGTCAACACTAACGGTAGCACACACACAGTTTCCAGAAAAAAAAACTGTTCTACAACAAGGATTGGATGTTTCCATATCTTGTGATTTATGTAATCCTCCCTAAACAGAATATCAAAATTTAGTGTAAAGCTCATTCATTATCCAGCAGTGATATTTAGATAAGTGGGAAAAAAACCCCAACCACCAAAAGAAGAGTCAACAGACCACAGCGTTTGTGACTTTAACTCAGTATTACTAATTTAAGTGTACCACCACTACCTTCCTGCATTCTCCACATCTCCATCTAAAGCTGGGCCACTGCAGCAAAAGCTCACATGAAGGTATCAGTAGGACAGCTGCACAAAACACAGTGCCTGATCTATGAGGCCCAGATGTTTCACCACAGTAAACGCAACATCGGAAAAATGGGAATAACTGAACACAGGAGGCTTACTGTAAAGATATGAGAAGTCATTTTCTATTGACCATAAAACCAGCTCAGGTCTGGCTGTGAAGTACATCGTATTGTTACCCTAAGTATTAGTCATTTCAGGATGTAACCACAACGGGTTTTCCCATAAATAAATCAAATCTCTTCCCATGATTGTCTCATCAAAAACTTCCTATTTGAATGACAATTTTTAATTACTAGATCAAGTTCTGCTTGCATAAAGAGTTTCCATTTCAAAGACGTATTTCACTGATATGAAAACTCTCTAAGGGGAAACATCTTGTGCACTTTCCAGTGACAAAGTTTTGACTGCTCTGTGGCTTTCCTCTAGAGAGGCCACGGCATAGCATATACAGCAAACAACTGCATCAGGTTCTTGCCAGGTGCATATCCTTTATTTGCCACTGAATCACTATGTCCCTGGGTGAGGCTCAATTTCTGTATTCTTCTGTTTTCTCCTCGGTAAAAACAGTGTTTCTAAGAAGTATTTCTCAACCTAGAGAACGAAGTAGAGAGGAAAGGGAAGAACTGGTGATGGAGATTTTATGAGATCCCACTGGAATTCTTGGGAGTGGTGCCTCCTGGCTGCCCTAGGCTGCATATGCAATTTACATGAAATGTCCTTGCCCTCTATGGTGAACACAGGACAGGGAAGCAGCTGTTGTGGTGGTGGGGAAGCTACATGGAACTAGGGGCCAGTGAAGCAAGTCTGAGCTGAGCTTCTGCCAGCATTTACCATCACAGAAGAAGTAACTTCAGCATTTATCCTCCCCTATCCTCCTCTTCTGCCAGGGAGAAGAGTGCTCTTTGTCTGTGCCAAAGAGCTAAAATGCGTACTGCTAGCACCTGATGGGAGGAGTTACAACTTGGCTGCTCAAAGTAATGAAGAAAAAAGATTGAGAAAGTGCCCTATTAAATGCTGGAGTAGCACAGAGGGAAGAAAAAAAAACCAACCACTGGATTATAATTTTATGGTAGTATTATTTGATGGTCTGACTTAACAAGTCTTTCCAACTTTGGTTCCAAAGATTGTATGGATACTTCCCTATCTCACCCAGGTGTTTGAAGTTTAATTAATTAATGTTTATAAAGAGCGTTACAATTTCCAGATGAAAGGTCCTATGCCAGTACAATGTAGTATTACTCACTGAGGTGACTGGGTTAGAGAGTATCACATTACACAATACAACTCTTCCCTCAATGATTTTAAGCGTTTGAAGTTCTGATAAAATGTGTTTATCACTAAAACAGATATAATGGAAATACTCTTAAGGCGTGACCTGGATTATGAAAGCAAAGGTATAGTTTTGGGAATGGAACAAACGAGAACTAAAACAACTCCTGAGGCCAGATTTGTCTATAGTCATATGAAATACATTCTGTTCTTCCTTTTTTCCCCCCTCTTCCAATACGCTTTTCTTCTCTTCTGAAACAGAACCGGTTATTACGACGGGTGTGAGCAGACATGCAACAGTTCATATTCAGTTCCTATTTCCATACTCATCCAACTTGACATTTTCTCATGAGTTTCATAAAATTATTTTCTGCTCTCAATTTTTTTTTTTAATGTTTGGATTAACCCTAAAGGCATACAGTTTCTTTTCGGAAAGTTCTACTTTGACCAGCAATTAAACTGAATTAAATCAAAACCTCACAGACAATGCCAGGCTGGAGACTGCAGTCAAAACACACAAGACAGGGTTAGTATTCAAAGCTATTAAGATCTAGACAGGCTAAAGGAATAGGTCAGCATGACCTGCATGACACTAAATAATGACAGATGCAAAGTCCTGAACCTGGAATGGACTATCCCATGCATCAGTACTAGCTGGGCATCAGCTGTGCTGAAAAGGAGGTGGTGTCCTGGCATTCTGTAAACTGAACACAAGTCAAGTAGTGTGCCATGAGTATCAACAGGAGTGCAAATCAAGAGAGCTGCTTTATTCAGTGCTCATCAGGCCAAATCTGGAATACGGCAACCAGTTTTGATCCCTCAGTAAAAGGAAGGTAAATTCAAGCAAGTGTGAGATACAATTAGCAGGGCGTCCAGAGTACTGGAGCACTTGACCTGAGAGGACAGCCTGACAGAGCACGGCATGCTCACCCAGGAGAACTGATGGCTTCAGGGGACTTAACAGCAACCTTCCCATACCTACAAGGAAGTTACTAAGAAGACAGGAGCAGGCTCATTAGCGAGATACACAGAGGGAAAACAACTGCCACAAACGGAAGGGAGGTTTTCACTGGATATAAAGAAAGAAAGATTTCATGGCAGGTAATTAAGCACTGGGGTAGGCTGCCCAGAGAGACTGTGGAATTTCCATTTTGCAATGTTTTCAAGACTCAAATGTTAAAAACTCTGAGGAACTTGATCTGAAATTAGTGTTGACTTTGCTTTGAGCAGGAGGTTCTTTTCAATCTGATTCACTGGGAAGGGAGGGAATGTTCAGGAATGGGTTCAGGCTTTCCTGATCAAGTTAAAAGCATTGAAAAAATCTGCTCAAAATTTGTTTGGAAAATAACTTTATCCATCATTTGTCAAAAGACAATTGTTCCTATTCCAACTGCCAGGTTCTATCTCTGTTCTTTCTCCCTCATTTTCTAAAACTTGCCATGATAGCAAACAACATGTTTGGGATGGCTTATAAATGAAGGTATTATTGCACCTAGAGGTCTCAGTTAAAGGAGAAACAAAACCAGGATTTTTAACAATACCACATAATGGAACAATAATGAACTTTGTTAATGCATTTCTGATTTTTAAAAAAGAATCTGCATGGAGTTAAATTTGTGAATTACTAAAACATACTATTGACTAAACAAATTATGCAACACATTAAAAGGTTTCTTCAGTTGAGTCTTCTCAATTTTTGTGATATTGAAGTAAATGATTAATTTTCCATAAATGCTGTTTTTATTGTTAATAACCCTCATCAATTAATAGTGTTTTAGAGGGATATTCTTTTTCTGGCATTTTTAACATGTTACTCTTCCAAAATTCTGCTATATTCCCATTAGGAGTTAAACGCCTGAGTAAAACAAGTAAATAAAGTGTAAGAAAAGCACACTTGCCATAACCCTGATCATTCTGAATATGTGATCATATTTCTGACTTGTCCATAAACACAATCAACAACTGAGTATGGATGTTACAAAGTCACATATTCGTTTCCTCTTTTTTCTATCCTACACTTTTCATCCTCCACTTTCAAGAAATTGCAGAAATCCACAAGAAGATTACTATAGAACAACATAAAAGGATGAAAAATGTTTAAGGGTTACTACTGATTCAGACTCAAAGACACATTTTCTTGCCAATTTGTTTCTTAACACTCTAAGAGGTCAAAGGCACTCAAAATAGACTATTAGGAAACAAGAAATCTGAATAGTGACTAAATTGAAACAACGTAAGGGTGAGAATAATGTATAGACTCTAAAAATGCAATAGAGTAGCTATTGTAGTTGGCAATTATCCTGAGCAGTTTTGGGAAAGGTGCAATTTCTGTACTTTGCTCCAATGACTTCTGGCAAAAAATGTAATAAAACATCTTTTCATTTCAACTTCATGGTATTAATGGTAAACTAAGAAAACACCTTTTTGGAAAGAGGTGCATAAGATATTAATGGTAGTTAATGAACCAAACCCCACAGAAATCCCTTTGGACAGCTAACAAACACATACAGCTATTAATTAGGTCACAGTTGTTTCCTCACAAATCTTTTGTTCACTGCAGTTGTAGAAAACACCAACATATCCATTAAACCTAGGATGGTATTCATCAGTGAAGAAAACATTTATTTATTATATGTTAAATGCTTGCAATTATATGACTACTTATAGCAGTTCTGCTGGTTTCTCTCTTTGTAAGTAAACTATAATCACTCAGCTCACTATCTATTCTACTCCTCAGAAAACCACTCACCTCAACAGATGCATTTGTTTCATTTTGTGTACTTCAGGCAACCACTGTAACTCTTATCAAAGATTTTAAAATGTTTTGAGCATCCAGTAAAAAATTCACGGAAAGATTTACCATACTTCGCTTTCATAAAACTGAAGTTGAAGAGGGTATTTTTTTAAGGTTGCAACCAAGAGGTGAAGGATGATTTCCTCTTGAAGATCAGTTAAATCTGAGTTCCTCTTACAAACACGATTTGCCCATTATATCAGTTACTTCGTTAACTAGCTGTGAAGAAAATACTTGCGAAGGGCCCATATTCTTATTGCAGAAAATTTTAAAACTGAAGGCTGCACATCATTTCAAGGACATAAAGCAGCCCAGTTTCCTCAGAGCCTACATAACACCACTGCCTTCATGAAAATAATCAGCAAGTGTTTTCCAATTTCTATGGCAAATAGGGTATATCACTGCTCTCTTGGGAACAAAGATGGCAGAGGCTGCTGGATCGGTAGTACTTCAGCTTTTCTGTTTGAACCTTGCTTTAGAAAGCTGGGCACGTTCATTACCTCACCAGTCTAGTTCCACTCCTCTCACCACTACCTTTGCCCCAGGGCAGCTGCTGCCTCCTTACCTCCACGTCTCCTGCCCCAGAACCTCCACCACTTCCTCCTCACACATACCACAGTAACTATTGTCACTGCCTTCCTCAGCCCACCGAGACTGAATTAATAAACCTAACCGAATCCAGATGACTCTGTCCAGAACCTCCTGGGTGTGTCTTCACAGGTTCCTAGTACTGGCAGAGTTTATTTGCTCTGCTGCTGCACCTCACCTGCAATGGATTCATGCCTTGCAGGTTGGAAAGCCAGAGAATGTAAGAAGTCTGTTCAGGTCATTATGTCTAGAGTTTTATGAGTTGCTCATCACAGCAACTAGGATAGCTAGGTTAACTAGGATAAGTCTAAAGTATGACTTAAACCCCTACTCACTTTTGGATCAAAATTAGGAAGAAAAAGTCAGTAGCATTCTTCTTCAGGAGAAAAAAAAAAAAAAAGAATTGAGCAGTTAACTGTCTTACCATAATCCTATCACTGTCAATAATGGTGTTCAAGCGGTGTGCAATGGTCAGCACTGTGCAGTGAGCAAAGGTTTCACGGATCGTCTTTTGAATGAATTCATCTGTTCTGAAACACAGCAAGAGCAATGCAGACAAAAATAAGATGTTTGCACGGATATCTGAATGGTAGGCAGGTTTTATGACTTCATCAAACATGACTGTATAGCAGAAAATACGCTTTATAAAGTTACTATGGTATTTCTCCCTCATGTTACACGAGATGAATCGGAGGTGTATCATGCAACATACTCCAAAATCTACCACTTAATACTTAACAAGGAAAGAGTTTCTTCTCGCAAGTAGAGCAATAGGCTTTATTTCAGGAAAGTAATTTCCCAGGCTTTGATTACAGAAAAATTCTGTAGATTCAGATAGTCCTAAAGATTTCTACACCAAAGAAGTCATCGTTACTCACTTTGAAGCTTTACTTTGTGCAAGCAGTGAAGAAAAGGTGCTGAAAGTAAATATCTTTCATTGTAAATCAACTGAAGAACAAACACAAAGCAACCTAGAACTACGGTTCTTGAATTCATCTGCAAAAGGGGATTAAATTAAGGAGAGGGTTGGTAAAGTAAACTAGGTCTGGAATAGCTCAAAAACTGGAATACAGAAAAAAGAAAACTTGACATACTCTGTAAATCAAAAGCATTAACTGGAACATACAACCCGAGGAAAGGGATAAAAGAGTTCAATTTAGGAGTCTCAGCCTACTATATGAATTAACCACCTAAGATGAAGATACCAGAAGGATACATAAATTTTAAAAGAATAAAAAGAAAGCTAGAGCACAGACACAAGTACAGGGCTGTCATGAATAAAGCTGAGAACAGTGAAAAGGAAATAAAATTACACTGAAAGATACTTAAGACAGACACTAAGATTACTTAGCTGCATAAACAAGCACTCAGATAAAAGAACTGGAGCCCATTCAAGTAACTCACTGTACAAGAGAAGCAATGGCACCACCTAACTTAGAGCACATCAGTCAGGCTTAAATGTGGAATTCTCTATAGTCCACTCTTTAGTCAGTGAAACGGGAGAAGCATGGCTGGAATGTGAATAGGAGACCCTGAATTAGGCAGCCATTAGGTGATGAATGCCCTCTAGAGGTACCTAACAGCCCACACTGCATAGGTGGCCTTGGCTCCCAACCTAGGCACAAAACAGACCACTCACATATTGCCCATCAGCCTTCAGAAAAAAAGATGAGTGGTGACAATGGAGAAAAAGGTACAGAAACCAAAATTCTAATCCAAGAAGGATGGATGGCATGAAGAACTCAAAATAGCCTTGTGTTAGTTGGACCAAGGAACCTCTATCTTAGAAGTCATGCACTTGAAGGCATGGGGCTCATTTCCAGGGTTTCTACTAAAACATGGATTTGTTCTTTTATACATAATGACTGGAGAATAATAAGATGTCCCAGATACAGTTAAAACATGATGAAGAAGATATCTGGAAAAACTAGCAGACATGTTGGCTGGAACCAGTTGCATACAAAGTCTTGTCACATTGATAAAAGTAATGGAAAAATAAAATACATAAAATATTCATGAAACACATGTCTTCCACAGCAGAAAACAGAAGCTCATGCTCTTAAGGAGTGAACTAACTTCTGTTACAAACCAAATTGAAGTAATCACCATGACAAAAAATAGACAGATCCTTGCTGATGACAGGACAAATCATCAGAGAAAAGGCAGATATAAACAGTTAAGTCAGAATTCCCATGCATGCTGACTGTTATCTTCATCTGGGGACAGAAACATTTAAGTTCTGTCATGAGCTTAAGAGACTTGGGTTCTGGGACACAATTTAAGAAGGCTTGGTCCTTCTGCTCCTACCTCCTCAAACAAGTTAAGAAAAAAGGTGGGAAGCAGGTGTTCCTCAACTTCTTTTGAACCAAGGCCAGTAGGCAACCAGGGAACAAGACAGGAGAAGTCAGGACAGAGCCAGACTCTTTAGTTCTGTGTGTTATCTCCTTAAGAAAAGGAAGTTGTTCATCGTGTTCCACATCACAGCAGTGCCACTGCTTTCACTCCAGTGTTAATGAATGCATTACTTTTTGCTGTGTTCTCAGCAACGCTTCAATAACCTGACTATTCCTACCTTCAAAAGAATGAAAAAATCAGGGACATACATGAAAATACTCACCACAGAAAGAGCCTTATAAGGACAGTAGAATGTGTTCTCTGCAATGGTTAAAATAGCAAAACAGAAACAAAAGGTTCAATACTCCCTAGAATTGTGTAAAGAAAGACTTTTTCTTGCCTTACAGTCAAGCTCAAGGTGAAGTTTCCTGCAGAGCTATTACACAGCACAGCACAGCACAGCAAGTCATAGGCTGCTCAGAACTTCGAAAATAACTTTTTAAAGGCCTCAAAATTCTTTGTAATTTAGGTTATTTTTACTGTTCTGAGAATACCTCAGCCTTGAACATCCCTGCCCTATACATTCATTTATTGTATCTCCTTGTATTCTGCTATTCTCCATGTATTCTTTATAGCACTACCTCTTCCTACATTTACAACAAAAAAACCATTTGTCCTTCTTAGACAGATACTATCAAATTATTATCTTAAACAGGTACTTCTTGAATATAAGCATATTGCTAATAAGAAACTTCTGGCCATGTTGTGGGTGTGACCAATGTTCTAAAATGAGACTAAGTAATCAGAAAGAGATTTAATAGCTCAATCTTCAAACATCACAGTATGAAACCTCATGCAGACATGTCCACTGACTGGCACTTGGCTAGATCTTCTCTAAGGCTCATGGGAGTATATCTTTTGGGACAGCAGGCAGAAACAGCATCAGTAACCTCCAGGAGAATCTCAGGAATTAGGCAGGAAAGTCAAGAAAATATTAAACACTAAGAAAAGCATCTGCATACAGAATTACGTGCTGATGGAATGGAGACTATATCACATACCAATTAGAGCTAGAAAAGTAACAAAGGAAACATCATTTCTGCCTCTTTTTCAAGGCATAAATGGACTCTTTGCAGTGCCTACCCACACTGAGCATGGGTAGTGGCCAGGCAGCTGCCAAGTGATTTCATCACCCACTTCAGTAGATCAAACCCCAACATCGTTCAGGGACATTAAAAACCAAAGATGCAAACTGAATACCAAAACCAGGGCTGCTGGATGACAAAAGCACAACCCTAATCTGATTACATAAAAATGGGAGCCACAATACTCCCTACTGCAAGGAACAGTACCATAAGAAAACACAAAATGGTGGTAATAGCTGTCCCACGAGCACAACAGGTTGAGGATCTAACACCAAGTTTCAGAACAACCCAAGATCTGGTGTAACCTGAATTAGTTGATTGTATAAAAAGAAAACTATCTAAAGAGCAAGAATAAATATGACCTAAATGAGATGCAACCAAGCTGCTGAAAGGAACACTGGCTAAGTCATTATCTTCTGTCTAATGTTCTCCTGGGATTATCCTGGAAGCGTATCTCACACTTCGCAATTCCTGAGTGACTTTAGATAATTTCTTCAAAAGAGAAAGGTTTACAGATAGCAGATAGATGCAATAAAAGGTTAAATTTTACAAGGTTAAGCTGTCTAATGACCTGAACTACGTGCAATGGCTGTTTTTACCAGACTCAATGAACAGCCAATGTAAAAATATGGCAGAGGTCTTGTCCCAAAAAGTTTTGTCCTCTGTAAGCAGCAAAAAGATGAGTTAATGCATAACACTGCAGTCAGTGAACAGAAAGCTTAGTACGTCAAACAAAGTCAGTACCTTAAAAATGTCTCAGTTACTAAGGATTTTGTGTCAGTGTATCACCAAAGCGACTACAGAAACATTTTTGGCTCTTCTGCTCCAGAACAACTTTCCAGAACAGTTCAACTGATTTAAAATTACCCTATTCTTTATGCTGAGAATGGACCAAGAAGATCAAATCAAATCAAATCAAATCAAATCAAATGTCTGTCAGTCATCACATAAAACATGCAATTAATCTGACTTAGGGCAACCTTCTTTATGGTAAGCTCCTCCTCCCACTCACAAACGCACTGACACCCCTGCAGGAGGTGAACAGGTGGTAGCTATGAGGAGCAAGGAGGGAAACAAGGGTACATATGTGAGTTGGAACACGTAAGAAGGAGGGAGAAGGATGAATTCCAAATTCCTTCCCTTCTCTCCCAGCATCGGGTAAAACTGGCCTAGCTGAGTTGGAGAGACATGGTGAAAAGTCCCCTCTACCCTGGGGAAGGTATAGTGTCCCTTCAGTCACTGCTGTCCCATCCACTGCCTCACACTATCTCACCCTTCCTTCTCTTCCTGCCACACCTAAACCCTGCCTTCTCACACTTGCTTCCAGGTTGAACTGCAGAAGGGGCATGGTGGCAGCAGCAGCTGAGGAAAAGATATCAAGAGCCAGAAAAAACAAACAAACAAAAAAAAGAAATAGTTTCTCCAGAGCTGGCAGCGTCTCCCCATGGCTTCCTATCTCAGGTGCCAGTGAGGGTGTGTGCCTGTGGCCAGGCTAGAGACAAGGGTGCCAGGTATGGGGGTTGTGCATCAGAAGAGGAGGAGGTTTTCCTTACATGCCAAAAATGCCTCCCTAACTGCTCGGTTAAGCAACCCACATCAGCATTTCCTGATGATCATCCTATCAGATTGCAAAGCTAAAAAATACTTGGCTCTAGTTATACCAACACATTAAGGAAAAGGTAATAATGACTGTAATGCAAACTGAATTCAAAGAAGTTCCAAGTTATTATTTGTATTGTTATGCCTAGAGTTGATACAAACAAACATTTACCTTATTATAATACATATTGCAGCACACATTAATCAAGATCAATTAAATGGATAGTGCAAGTTGAGAACACACATGTGAGATGCCAAAATAGGGAGGATGAGTAAGATGGTATTAAATTTTCACAGCTATGATTAATCACAGTTAATCCATCAGAGCTCAACCAAAAATAAACTAATAGTAAAAAAAGTAAAAAACAAAAGAAGAAAAACAGAAAAGAGAACCTCTGGGAAGGGAACAGACTTCTTTAAAGGTTTTAGAAATACACTATCAGCTGAACTGCAAAGCTACCCTAGTGGCACCACTTCTCCCCCAAGAAGATGTTATAAAAATGAGTCACGCCCAGATGACATACAAAATCCTTAACGCATCTGTTTGAGGGACTTGCTGTGTTATTGTCCTCTTTGGACTTTTGAGTTCTCCCTCAAGCCATAATTTGTTGGAACTATATATTCAGCTCAGACTAATTGATGCAGTACGTTTGCAGTATTGTTTCCAAAATATTTCCACCAGCGTTTCAAATGTTTCAAAAATTAACAGTGGGGATACTTAGCTATTGGAACAATTTAACAAGGGTTGTTATTGAATTTTTTCTATTGAGGTTAGATGTTCTTCTAGAAGTACACTCTAGTTCAAACAGGAATGAATTCAGGAAAATTCTGCTCGCTCGAGTTATACAAGACAAAATAATGAATGGTAAATGAGTCCCTCCTGTAGAGTTAAACATCTCCAAATCTGTTTTGCAATTCCTGTGGTGTTCAGGACAGCTTACCTTTTGCCCTGTCCCTATTTTATCTCTAACTTATTACATCAACATCTGAGCCATCTGAAAAGGACAGCACTTTATAAGCAGAAGTATCCAGTATTGCTTGTAGCCATTTTTCACCTTTCTAGTTTTAGGCGCTTTGGGGAGTGAGATAAATTAATTATTTCCTATTTATTTATTTATTTGAAACAGACGTTTCTTCCAGGAATCCACAAAACTCAGCTTGTCTCATAGTTATTCTGATGTTACAGAGATGTATTTTCAAGAACATTCTTATCTTCCAATCTATGGCTGCAGGACAAATAAACTTTGAATATTAATTTCCCTACTCTACGGAATGCACTGAATTAGGGGTATTTTCAGTACTTAGTTTATAGCATCTGCTCCATAGCTAAAGCTCAGCTGCATGATTTTGAATAGACATATATGACATTGTTAAAAACATAAAAACAGCAATACGAACTACCTGAAATATAAAGCATTTACGTTCATCTTTACAGTACAGATGAACATATTAGAAGAATAACCATCTCATGTAATGACAGATTTTGGTTTTACCTTGGGTCCACATTTGCTGTTGCTTCATCGATGATAAGAATACGATTTTTTTTTAGAACTGCTCTGGCAAGACACACCAGCTGTCTCTGACCAACACTAAAATTAGACCCAGATTCTGCCAGCTGTGTCTCCATTTTATTAGGTAGATCTTCCACAACCTCCTTCAGTTGTACCTGTTGACATGTCAACATATTGTAGGGATGAGTAACTCTCTTTTAAACCACCTATTGTGTGTCTGATGACACAACAATAAGTATGCAAGGTTTGCCTTTTATATTCTGACACAAAATGAGTATGTGCCAAGTTGGATTAGACTGTGTAAGTTATCAGAATTCTAAAAACATTAAAGCACATTGTTATGAATCTATTAATATTCATTAAACCCAAGATATGAATCAAAGTATAACCAAAGCATCATCCCAAAGGATAATTTTTCCATAGAAGACTTATATAACAATATACATGTCTACACATACATGCACAGACACACACATATACAAATGCACATACGACAGTTTACGTTTTTCCATCAACAGCTATACCCTTATCAAACTTGATGAAAACATCTAAAACCTAACACACACAAGCACTGTAATATTATTGTAAATATCAGATGTACATAATTAAACTTATTAAGTTACCTCTTCCAAGGCATTCCACAGCTCTTCATCAGTGTATTCATTGAAAGGATCTAAGTTCTTCCTCATAGATCCAGTGAATAAAACAGGCTCCTAAAACCCAGTAAAATGAACATTCCATTATAAATAGAGGTTTTATAATGCAATAGGTAATTAAATTATAATCAGAGATTACCTATATCAATAATGGCACATCCAACAAGAAGCTATAATTTTTGAAATGCAAAAATGTATTTTACAACAGCATGCTTAAGGGGGACATGGTGGGGGCAGGCAAACGCCCAACCACTCTGTACAAAGATAATTTACCAAACAGGACAGGTCTGTTTGCAAATTGCTGTACACAGTTATGTCAGTACTTAAACGGGCATTTACATGCACTGTTCTGATGCCACAAGCTATATATACACTTCCATGAAATCACTGCTATCTTCCTGGTATTGTTAAAGAAAACCAACAGCTAGCACTGTCAATGAGCTCACACTCCTAAATTACGTTTGGGCGGTTTTGAAAACCTGTTTTTTAAGAACATAAACCAGAGATGAATCAAAAAGCTCACAATGCCTTTCTGGTTTTCCCTCTGTATTTGTCTGTGTTTTGGTTTTTACGGGTTTTTTCCATTTCATATCATAAAAAGCCTTCCATTTTACCATTATGGCTACAAGGAACAACTTTGACCATCTAAACCCTATACCTATCAAAGTTAATTTATTCTGCCACAGCATCAAAGCAAACTTACTTAGAACTGGAGCACTGCTGGGAAAAGCTCTCACTCAAAATACACCAGGGAGTCAAATCAGTATCTTCTCCCATTCAAGTATCAATGTGGGTTTACCTGTGGCTGAAGCAAGTTTTTTTCTACTTCAGTTCTCGGTCAGGGCAATAACAGATAATTAATCAAACCGGCACAAACCAATTTATACTGAAAAATGTAGTAGTTAGTAAGTGGGAAGACGACTTTTGGTTCAGACTCCTGAAGTAATAGATCAGTACTTACTAATGTGAGTTGTCAGACCTGCGTCATGCACTGACACTACTTTAAACTCATCTTAGTACCACATACAAAGACAACAAATGAAAAGCTGTAATAAGTGGAGCCTATTGATCATGTTGCCGGTCTTCTTTAAATTGGACACATTTTAGGCAAAATGTTTTCTTTTTTCGTCTCCCATAGGAAATAAAGTCTAACTTACACTGGATAACTTCAGTTTACTGTGAGATTAACCTCCCCGTCTAATCCTAGGGATGCCCAGCTCCAAAGGGCTGCAGCAAATCAGAACAGAACTCAGAACGTAACCATTTTATTGTCTCTTCCATTTCTAAACCATCTCTATGATACTATAAAAGAATTAACAAAGAACATATCACAATAAATCTAAAAGAATATATACACTTCTTGATGTAACATGACAATTATTTGAAAGTATCCGTGCAATAGCAACATGTGACTAAAAACTTGTTAAATGAACAAAAGGCTTTAAAACAAAACATTTCCAGGTTAAAAAAATTGTCTCCAAAAACACCTAGAAACAATACATATTTTAATACACCATTTCATATGTTTTGAAGGTATTATACATTTATTTTCTTTTTCAATCCATTTTTATAGGTTGGCAAAATAAGAATCTATAAAGTGTTCATAACTATTATAAAAGTCCTAACAACAGACATGCACTGCAACAGAAGATAAGAATATTTTTTAATTATCATTTCTGACACAGATTATTATTTAAAACAGCTTGGTTTATGAGAGGAAAGTAATAAGACAAACCTGTAAATAATTGTTGTAAAAATGCTTGCAGTCAGAGAGGCAGACAACATTTGCATAGAAAAGATTTATAAACACAACCTTTACACAGCTCCATCCAAGCAAGCAATTAGAAGCCTAAGCACATTTTTATTTCTCCAGGTAGGTATTTAAACTTACACACAAGAAAACTCCAGTCTTGCCTCATCACTCCCTAGGAATGGTTCTGTTTAGCATGTTTCATGTTGCAATTCTAATACACATTTCTCCCTCTGTTTTTCAGCTTCCCACATCATTATGAAGATATCTGCAGCAAAACAACTACTACTGCTACACTGCTATTCCTATTACTGACACTACTGTTAACACAGTAAAAGAAAATGCCCATCACTCAGTCTGCTACAGTAGAGACCTTATTCCAAACCCTTCTTCTCTTCTTATCACTTCACAGTCCTTTTGGGACTATGGTGAAAACCTTAAATCACCATGATAAAAATCACAGAATTCCACTGGATTAAAACACTTTTAAAATTAGGTCAATATACCTGTGTACAAAAAAAAAATGGGTTGAATTATTTAAAATGTAAAAATCACCCACAATAGCTAAGGGCAAGACTTTCAAAAAGCTGTTGACCTTGAATGAACTGACGATCATCTGCTTTCAGAAGAAAGGTATGCTGCACACAAACAAAAAAACCAAAACTTAAATCTACATAAAGCCATCTTTACACACAAAAGATGACTAGTTCCAGTCAGTATCTCCACTGTGTAATAACAAAGCTTTCAGTATGCAGAAACAGAAGATACCCTGCATTAAGGCAACAATCCAATTGCTGGATTACCTAATTTTTTATTCATTTATTTTTAAAATAGCATACCTGTTTCTTTTTACTCCTATTCTGGGGGGGGGGGGGGGGTGGAGGGGGAAGGCAGGTAATCAAGACAGACTTAGAACCACTGTTCATTACCACACTTTCAAACATAAAGACTGTATAGGAGCTCTACGTACAGCCTCCATAGTAAAATACAGAGACCTAAGAAATAATGCTAAACATGGCAAACATATTTCTCTGGTTTCCAGCCTACTGTTCTGTCTACCTGCTGAACAGACCAGATTAACTGTTTTCCAAAAACAAGAGTTCACATTTGCAGCATATGAGCTTTTCCTTCCTTCTCCCTCTCCAGTGGAGAGTAAAAGATCACAGAAGAGACCAGAGGTCTCACAAAACAGTAACTTGTACAGACTTTGCCTTCTGAAGTTTTAAGGTTATATACAGGCCTTCTCCAATTCAATCTTGTTTGAAAGTAAGATCATAAAAGATAAGACCTGCAACATACTAGACTACTTTCAATATCCTTTCTTCTACTCCAGCAAGATAGAGAAGGTTATTCCCAACACCATCTTACTTGGTTTTCACTCTTGTACTGCAGCCTTTTCTGCATTCAGCTTCTAAAATTCACCAAGATTTTGTTTTTGGGTCATAACGATCCACTCTCTCTTCTGTTCCCCTGGTTTCGTCCTGCCAACCTCCTCTCAGTAATGCAAAAACTGATGGCTCACTTCTACGTGGCACATTTGCTCTTTCTAGATCTGGCATCGGTTAGTTTATAACAGGTTGACTAGAGAGGTGAAAGTGTTCTTTCAAAGCTCCTTACCAAGGAAGCTTCAGGCAGGAATTCCTGCCAAAGGATCAAGTGACTTCAGAAGACTGATGAAGATTGGTTTATACTTGTCAGACTTTCTCTGCTCTTTCCCAGGCTATGGGGAGACAGCACACTGCTGACATCTACTCACAGGTATTCCAGAGAAACAGACAGGGTATAAAACTAGAAAAAAAAAGCTCCAGGTGCCCAAAATTGATTCTGTTTATCTTAAAATAATCAAGACCTTACTCAAGTATAATGCCTCACTACAGTTTCTGTGTCTACAGGGATACAGGGGGATCACATGCCAGCAAAGCACTTTAAATACTACAGTATGATATTGAAAATGTTCATGGCAGATCAAGTCCTCTCTTACCTGGGGTATAATTGAAATTTTCTTCCGCAGGTCATGGAGTCCTAGCTCTGATGTCAAGTACTTATCAATCCAAATCCTTCCTTCAGGTTCTGCCAAGCGAAAGAGGGCTGCTATCAGAGAGCTCTTCCCAGCTCCAGTTCTTCCCACTATTCCAACCTACAGAGCAAGACAAGCCTGTACAATTAAATTGTGAGCTTTTTGGGACAAATTAATACGTCAAGCAACATTTTTACATCACAAGATTTACAGCAGAACCAGCGCCAAATAAAACTTCTTTATAATTAACATTCTTTCAAGAGGAAAAACTTTCTCCCCCTAAATCAGTTTGGATTCAGGTGACATTTGGATACATCACAATTTCATGGATCATATTCAAAAGTGAAAGATTTTCCCTTCATGTGTGATACCTTACTGTGTAAACAAGGTAAGTGGCTCAATGCATACAGTAATGCGATTCAAGATTGCTGCTTTTCATACTCAATCTGGTTTGATGTTAGCCAAATAATTTCAGGCATGCATTTACTTCTCAACCCAAAAAAGCACTCCTATAACAGACCCTGGGAACAATGTATTCCCAATTTAAACAACTGAGGCTGATTTTGGTTAGCATGGTTAAAGTGAAGTACTTTAAAGTAGCAGGATTATAAACTGTATTCATACTTCAGACATCTTCAACAAGTATTGAAACTATAAGGTCACGTGAGCAAGCTGAAATTCCTTTCCAAACAGAAGAAATAGTGAATAATAATGCCATGCAGATTCAGCTTCCGAAAGAAAAATCAGAAGCCATATGCAATGTGAAAAAAACAAAGCTTTCAGAAAAAAGAGAGAATGTAAAATATGAGATTGGTAATTTTTAAAAATTTTTTTTTAATGATGTCTTCAGTAAAGGATTCTTAGAACAAACAATATATAGTAATCAATTGTATCAGTGAAGACAACGGGTGTAACTCTCTACACAGATCTGATCTGGCAGAATGTATTTCCTTCACTGTGTTCTGATCTCTACATTTCCAGAAAGAAATCAACACACTGGAAAGATTTCAGAGCAGAGCAACATAAAATTAATACAGATTGGAGATACTGATTTGATGAAGAAGGATTTATGAGGATTAAACATGTATAATATAGCCTGGCAAAGTGACTGGCGTGCAGAAAGGAGGAAGAAATATGAAAACCTTCATGAGTATACGTACAGACACCAGAGGGCAATTACCCACTGCCTGAGACTCAGATGTATGCAGCAATGACTGCTGAAATGAAATTAAGCACAGGAAACTGCATCAAAGAGCGAGGAGAACTTTCGATCACTCAGAGACACTAAGTTCAGACAAAACAGCAGTGCCTACATTTGACAAAAAGCAGACAAGACACTAAAAATGCATACTTCAACGAGCAACTTATGCTGCATGACCTAAAAGGCATTTTCTACTTCTAGCTTGAGTCAACAATTTCAGCCAGTCATTCATTACTGTACCATTGTATATAAACTAATTAATGTTTCTACAGTGCTTATTATTAAAGAAACAGACTAATTTAAGCAAATCTGTTACAATAAATGATAAAATGTCTAGTATTTCTAAATTACATCACTGAAAAAATAGAAGAATAGTTCTGAAGAGACAAACTACAGCTCAGAAAGAAAATGGTGAATGAAGAACACAATCAGAGTTGTGAAAACAAAAGTTCAATTGTTTCTCTGCAAATGTCAGTGATATAAAGTATTGTATTAAGGATATAAAGAAAAAAAAAAACATAAAAATACATTGATACTTAAAATAAAAATGCAGCTGCTCTGCATATTGTCAAAATCCCACTTTCAGTTTGGCATCAAATGAAAGGACTACGCTCTTCAGTGTTTAGAAGAATCTATTTGTATCTCTGGTCCAACTGACTACAGGCTGCTGAAAATTGACATGAATTTGAAACAGCTCTTAGTATACACATTTATTTATTTATTTATTTATTTAAAACATTTTATTCTTCCAAGGCCCATGTTCACAGTCAGTGCAAATACAGTAACAGTCTGCAAATCCCAGCCACCCATCAGAAATCACATGGCCAGGATTTTGCTGCCTAAGCCATATGCATACACAGGAGTACACCTGCTTCACTAGGCTCATCATTACTGAACTGCCACTCCCACTTCAAAGCAGAGCTGTAAAGAAAAAAAGTGAGAGATTTACAGCATGCCAACTACTCCACTGAAACTGCCAGTGTCTTTGCTATCCCTCAGGCAACCTCCCTTTCGTGCTGCGCTGTGAGATTATTTACATGAACAGCTGCCATGCTGTAAATCTAGACCGCCGCCCTCCTAACTTCTTCATGCACCCCACAGAATTAGGGTCTGTCAGGAAAAGGTATATTTAAGAATATACTGGCCAATAAGCATTCATGAGCACCCTGAAACAAAGATGGTGGTGTTTAAAACATAATGCTTCTCCTGCTGCAGCTACAGGTGCAGAAGAGGCCAGGTGCTGGTACAGCTCTTTGCATCTCCCTGGTCAGTCTATGTCAAACTACACTGTATTAGCAAAGATGCTTAAAACAGAGGGTCCTTCCTTGGCAGCTTTGACTGTAGGTACATGCTGAATGCTGAGACAAGCAGATCAAAACCCACAAGTGATCCACAAGTAATCACATCCTTCACTCCTACTGTACCTACAGCTTCCCAAACTGGGAGGGAAGTAGCACTGCAGCCACCAGAATTTTCTGTAAGCCAGCAGCTTGATCAGGCATAAGAGCTCTCACTGATAGTCACATGGGCAGAATTCCTAGAAGAAAAAACCTGGTCCTGAGGAAGACGGTTCTCCATAATTAAAACAATATAAGGAGGACAGATGCTTGGGAGAGATTTATTTTACACAGTGGCAGTCTACTGCAGTATTGTGCAAAACATCATGGAAAACAAACACAAAATTCTTGGCGATAGCTTCGAGCCGAGCAAATTCACTTCAGGATGACAAAACCACAGCGCTGCTCAGGAGGAATACATACCCTCAGTCATCCCTCCCTCTCCTGCCCTCACCAAGGATTGAGTCATAGACTGCTAATATTTCTTGCTTCCATTTTTTAATTTTATTTCTGTCTCTTATTAAGAAATTGAAAACTTCTTTTCTGCTATTACATGGAAATGACAAACTACATTGGAATGACAGTTAAGGAGACAGCCCATGTGGCTCTTCGCAGAGACCATTTTTAATTCACTCACAACTAATTCCATGAGACCATCCCCACACAGCAAAGTTGGGTTCAATTTCTGCAACATCTACATTATTAAAAAGGTCCACTTCAGGAAAGAAACTGGTTTGGGTCTGAATGGAAAAGCATGTTACAAAAGAGACCAGGGCAAATGATTGTAGAGTTGAATCAGTCTCCTAGGGACGAAATCCTAAACAAGAGTACACTGTGCATTTCAAATGTAGCAAACCACAAATTACCACTGCAGGGCTGTAATTTAATGTTGTCTGTGGGGGAGACCTTCCCTGCAGCACTCTTACAGTTGGGATAAAGTCAAAATTGGTGAGGAAGAGTCAAATTTGCAGAGGAGGAAGGGTTTTATGTTTCTTTTTTGCTACCACTCTAATTAATGGCAACAGTTAATTGAATTGACAGACAAAAGGAACTAAAACAAAATCCCAAATTCTAAAGTTATGAAATTTGTATTTCTTCCCTCTTCCAATCCAGGGCTCAGTGCAAGGGCCTTATTTTCAATTCTTTTTGCTCACCTTCTCTGTTTGTTCCAATTATGTTCCCTCTATTGAATCCCCAGTTTTCTAATGCAGCTCCATTTGCTTTGGATTTGAAGAAACATTTTGGGCTCAGCCGGTATTTTCAATGTTTGTCACTTTCTGAAGAATCCCAGACTTTTTAAGAACATTATCACATATATTTAATTCTCTGTTTTGACAGACAGAAATATCATGTTCCCAGATTCATTTATGCTACATTTACAGGAACTAAATAGGTTCTTTTTTTATTAAATATGTCTAAAGCTTATTTTCTAAAAAACACTATTTTCCTAACATCCAAGTATTTTATAATGTATTTCTACCACACAGCTTCTTGTCAACTTATCATCTTTGCTTAATTTCTGTGGATATCTAAAGACAGCAATATACATACCTTTTCTTTCGGTTTAATTAAAACAGACAAATGTCTTAAGACCAAAGGTCCATCTAGACTGTAAGTGAAGTTAACATTTTCAAATGTTATCATTCCTTGGTTAGGCCAATCTGGTGGTGGATGTTTGTTGGTCTCCCAAGGAGCTTCTTTTTCAAGTTCTGTGTATTCCATTACTCGTTCTACTGATATCATCTATGGCAAGGAAAGAAGACATATACACGTGAACTCCATCCTATTGCATATATTGCAAATATTACATGAATATAAGTATGTGCGTTTTTACTATAAAGACTCAATGCAAATTATTCCAGTTTTTCTTTTAAACACAGATAAAAGTACTTGGTGCCATTCTATACTCTTTGTACAAGCAAAAACGTGGAAAAAAAGCATCTCATGTCCTACTACAAATCCAAATCTATCATGATACAAAAAAGCATACATAAGCATTCATTTCTAATCAGTGGGATTAATTACAAATCTAAATACCTGAGAGCATTGTCCAAACACCTCTTAAGCTTTGGCAGGCTTGGTGCTGTGACTCTCTTGGAGAGCCTGTTCCAGTACTTGACCACTCTCTGGGTGAAGGACTTTTTTCTAATACTCAACCTAAACCTCCTCTGGGCACAACTTCAGGCCATTCTCTCAGGTCCTGTCACTGGTCACTACAGAGAAGAGATCAGTGTCTGTCCCTCCTCTTCCTCCCATGAGGAAGTTGTAACTGAGGTCTCCCCTAAGTCTCCTCCATGCTGAACAGACCAGGTGACCTCAGCTCTTCCTCATATAGCTTCCTCAAGGCCCTTCACCGTCTTTACAAGTTTCTTTTGAATGCTCTCTAATAGCTTTATATCTTTCTCATATTGTGGAGCCCAAAACTGCACACAGAACTCAAGGTGAGGGTGTGCTAGCACAGAGTAGAGTGGGACAATCACTTCCCTCGACTGGTTTACAACAGAATACAGTCGAAATATTCTTGCCTCCCACAGGTGTAGTCACCCTTTAATAACACAGGATTTTTGGTGGATATCCACCTGTCAAAGAGGTTGAAGCTAATCATAGCTGCACAAAATTATTACCATTTCACATCAAAGCTAGCTAGTGAATGGCAAGTGTTTCTCCTCCAAAATATTTCTGAACCACAGTCTCCAAGAGAGCATCTCAGTATATAAAACAGTCCCAACTTTCAAAACTTCCCAACTTTCATAGCATGAGAAAACCTGAAAGCTTTCTTCCCATTTCTTATCAAAGTCTGTCACTATTAGTTTATTCGTGTGTGAAAAATGTGAAGAAGCAAAGTACCAGCCAAAAAAAAAAAGCATTGTTATTATTATTATCTGTTATTAAACATGGCTTTGTAACTTCTGCAACTATACATGGTTCCTAGACTATGGACAGCAAATTGTAATTACAAGTAGCCTTTAGTTATCAATGCAACACAAAAACCTCCCAGGTTTATGCTCAGCATGTTCCTTTTTTTCCTGTTTTTTTTTTTTTTCTCCTGTTTTTCTTATATATTAAGAAAATAAACAGGCAAACAAGAAGATGCTAGGAGATATTGTGAATATTGTAGATATTGTGAATCTCCTTACAGAGATGAATTAACTTACTGTAATTTTAGCAAGTTGCAATGCAATTGCCTACACTAAAGCTAGACAGTCTTCTTTCTGCTGTAAAGGGAGATTATAAAGCCTTCCTTACCATGAATGGAGGACAGTCCCTGGACACAATTCACCTCAGTAAAAATTGAGAGTCAGTCAGACAAATTATGCCCTAGAAGAAACTTTATGGACTGTTGAGTAGTGCCTCAACTGCTTGCTAAGGTATTAATATCCTAACTTAATTAAGAAGAATCTCATCTTTAAACTTCATGTCAAAAGCATGAAAAGGAACCAACATAGGAAAAGAAAGAAAGAAATGTTACCAGGTTTTCAACTTCAGCACTCTGTCTAACACCCCACTGGAATGTTCCCATGAGGGTGATTGCATAGGATAACGCCAAACCAACCTGCCCCGCATTCAGAGCTGCAGAAGAGAAGAGAAAGAGACTCAAACAGGTACATCAGTAACACAAAATCCTAGTTAAGTTCACTTTCACAAGATTCCTTATGTGATGGAATCATCACAGCCAGAATTTTATTTGATTATGCAGTTCTTGCTATCTGTGCAATGAGTAGCTCCAGATAGAACAGCTACTTGCTGCATTTTTTTGGTACATTTTGGAAACTTTCTATTTGAGAGGATAATCCTAATTGTCCTTGGCCTGGCATTTTATCTAAGGTTCACTCTCAATACCATTCTTACATAGCTTGCTATGGTCATTCCTATCTAGCTGACCATTAGTTAACTTCACTTTTTTTCTAATGAAATCAGACAAGCCCCTAACACTAAGCAAAAAATCAGCATAAAATTATTTCAAAATTAGTTACAAACATTTACACCAACTTTGTACTCTAGTAAGCGATCAGATAGAGTAACAGGGCAGAATAGTTCTTCCCCTTTTTATAAAAGCATTCACTGTGTTCAGTGAAAATGTACAAATTTACTGTGTTCTTAGGAAATATATGAATTCTATATGGCACAATATGAAGCCTGATTGTGCTCTGACTTACCTGAACTTTACCCTAACATAGTCCAACTGACTTCAAGAGTGCTACTCCTTAACCAGAGGCAAGGAAATATTCAGGACCATTGTTTTGACTTGTCTTTTTGCATTCTACTAACATCAAACCTAGCTCAAAATTTGCAGTGTTGTGCAGTACAGAGCGTTCAAATTTTAAAACACACATGTATATACAGAACTGATCCAAAGAAAAAACAAAAGAAAGAAAACCAGCAAATTAGCACTAATTTTCATGTCCAGGATAATTACTGCTTCCTTCATGTTTTAGATGACTATCTCATTTTAGTACAACTAACCCAATTACATCCTGGATGATGCATAAACTAATGACAGTTCATGAGTGACAGTGAACATAAAGTGTATTATTACGAAGCAATTTTCTTTCTGGAACTGGCCTATCCCATGGATCCAAGACATGAGAAGAGTATCCCTAGGAACGTTAGCTTGCCTTTTGACCTACTGTGAGGTGTAGAGAGGAAGTTGTTAAGAAGTAGCTCTGTGGGTGTTTCGGTATGAAAAGCAAAGCCCTGTGGGCCCAAAAAAGAAAGACAAAGGTGGGGAAAATGAAAAAGACTTATTTGTTGTTACTGTTCTGAAAGCCAGAGTCTCAAGAGTGAAGACTACAAATCTGCAAGTTTGTTTGCTCATTTGGGGGTGGTAATAGATGCATGTCACAGTCCAGAAGATGTCTGAACTGCCTCCAGTATTTGCAGGAAAGCAGATACAGACCCAATGCCCTGGACTGAGGAACAGATCATGATCTAGAAAGAAACATTTAACTTAATTACAGCCTTTAAACAATTAGAAACAGCAATCTGTGAAAAAGAATTAGACACTACTATACATGGTAATTACTGGGTGAACTTTTTCTAATATTCATACTTACTCTTGGCGAGAAGCAGGGAACCAAAAGCAACCACGATAACAAAAATGGCACAGATAGCATCCAGACGCACAGCAAACCACCTTGAGGTTGTCAAAAATAGAAACCAGGCCTCTAAAGTGTATTTTACAAAGACATAACAACAATGGATTATTAGAATACTAAGCTGTATAATTATTACTAAATTAATTCACGATAATATTACAAGTAGTTAAAAAAAAAATATTGCCACTTTCCAGTGCACGTGGGTATGGACTGACGATGATCAGGATATTGACCAATTTTTCACACCGATAGCAACCACAATGGCAACTACAGCTATTAAAACATATAGTAATAGGAAGAGAAAGAAAAAGTCAAGTTGTCAGTCAGGTCACAGTCAAGCACGGTCCATTTATTTAAAATGGAAGCCTCTTCTGAACTCTAGTGGACTCGGGAGTCTTACAGAAAAGCAGAAGTACAAATACAGTTACTATAGCTGGACTAGAGTATACAGGCTTTTAGCTAGAACATATCACAACACAACTGTCAGAGCCAAGTCTTTAGATGGCAGCTGCACCTGGTTAAGCTCCTGTAAGAGCTATTCAATACAGCCAGTGTAGGTACAGAACCATTCAAATGACTACATGTACATATTTACTTTCGGAGAAGCTCACACATGGACATCTCCACTGGGCACTCAAATCCAGGTGTTCACAATTTGGTGCTAAATTCCATCCCAGATAGACAGCTACAGTACAAGATACAGAAGACACAGGAAAAGACATTGCAATACAGAAGGCAAAGTGTTTCAATTCAGGGCCAAAACTAGAAGTCACGTAGCCGTAACAAAGTTATGGCACTATTTATCGCTTAGGCTGCAGTCAGATGAATTGTTCCAGCTGCTACCAAGTCACAGCAGAAGGTTACCATTCCAACTCTCTGCATTGCTTGTCATTACTCCATGCTAAAAATCAATGCAGTTTCAACTGTTTCAATGTTCCTTAACCTACTGTTATGAAAAAGTCAAACTAAAATATTTCTCCCTTTTATAAAATAGAGAGGAGACAAGTCTGGTTTTATGCCTTATCATCTTGGATGATGAGACTGATCAGCACAGTGATCAAATCAATTCAGCCAACAAAAACCTCCACGTAACTTCTGGAGGGCAGCAATGGGTAAGAGTGAGGATGACAAGAGGCATTCTAGTGAGGTACAGTGCTGGTAACTTCTCAGTCTCATTTACATCAATCCTAACGTCATATGCCTGACCACACATTTAGCAGCTGTTTGCATTAAACAAGACATTTGATATGGTCATACACCCAGCATACAGAATGACATAGGCAGGAGGGAGTGCTGCACCAAGTGACAAACCTAGCTCCAGAAATTGAATTCATTATGACAATTCAGTTACCTCTCTGAAACCCAGAAGCCAAGTGGCCCTGGAAACATCCACAGCAGCTTCCTGGTGACAGTAAAGGTAATTTTTGGCACAATAGTGTATTTGTAAAACCAGGAAATGGGATGCCTGGGTTGTAGATTTTTTGTCTCCAAAGTTTTGTTCCATTGATCCTGTTGTCTAGGAAGGTGTACTAAAAACTGCCAGCTTGAGATGGGTCATTTTGCAATCTCCCTGTGTAACTGAGGTCACTGTGCATAAAAGAAGGAATATGAAAATCTTGGGGACTAACAAAGACTCATCACAGTGTAACTTCTGATGACTCACAGCTTGCTTATAGAGGTGGACAGTGGCAGGAAGGAAATTTGGTTTTGATCAAATCTCAGCATGACCTTTAGATGGTTTTTTACCTACAATTTATTTAATACTGAATTCATAGGGATCCCTGAAAATTCAAAGCAAGGGTATTGTTTCCTAGGCTCAGGCCTAAATAGAGAGGAGGATACCACTTCGCCACAAAGTTATTTTGCTAAACAAAACCATCGCTGGAGGGGGGGAGGGCCTTCTGCAATCCAATAAAGAATTTAAAACTCTTCAGGAGACTTAAAATCCCAGGCCTCCAAATTTGTGGGCTGGTAAGAAAGGCATCCTCTTTTATCAGCTACTACTTGCTCACATTTAGTATCGAAGAACCATCCAGGGTGAAGGCCACTTCAGGAGATCTCTAGTTCAACTTCCTGCTCAAGCACAGTTAGGTCTGAGGTCAGACCATGTCGCTCTCCATGCTTTATGTAGCTTCAGTCTTGAAAACTGACACAGGTGAAGCCTGCACAACATCTGTGGGCAACGTGTACCTCTGCTTGAATGTGCTCATGGTGAAAAAGTTTTACACCTCTCTTGTTATGACTTATATCCATTTTGTTGTTCCTACGACTATGTACCAAGGGGAGGAGCCTACCTTTTTGTCTATATCCTTGCAGGTACTGGAAGGGAGCTGTTAAATCCTCTGTAAGCTGCCTCTTCTGCAAGTTGAACAAGCCCAGTTTCCTCAGCCTTTCCTCCCAGGGAGATCTCTTCTGTCACTAACACAGAGGCCCCTCCACTGAGCTAACTCCAGTCTGGTTAGAGCGTTTCCTGCATCTGGGGGTCCAAAACTGGATGCAGTACTCCCAATGTGGGCTAACAAGTGCTGAAGGGGATAATGACTGCCCTCCTTCCAGTGGCTATGCTCCAGTTAGTACAGCCCAGATGCTCTTGGCCTTCTTTGCTGCCCAGGCATATTGCAAGTTCATATTCCCTATGAGGACCAAAAACCACACACATACTAAGCAAGTGGTACATCCCAAATACTCCGGTGGGAAAGATGCCAGAATGAAGCATGTAGGTATATAAAGGAGTGTGACTATAAGCACTGAAGCTTGATCTCAAAAGCAGGCTCTTGATCTCCCCAGGAGAGATGTTATGGACAGTTTTGTTAGGGAGATGCATAAAATTGACTGAAAAATAGTGTGTTTATATTCCTTAGATCTGACCTCAAAATAAAATATTTCTTGCAAAGGTCACAGTCCTCTTTGTACAGTGAAACTTATATGGAGTTTAGTGACTAAATATGTCTCCTAATACAAAGCTAAAAAACAACTTTGCCTTCCCTCGCTATCAGCTACTGTTACATTGATTAAATCACATAACTAGATGCTTGAAAGTATTAAGAAATGGGTTATGCAAAGCTAGAGGTACCTCCCTGGAAGATATATTACACCAGTCACAAATTACTGGGCTCAACATGGAGGTCAATGTGCACAATTCTACAATCTGTGATAAACTACTCCAGAAAAGATCAACTGCTCTTACCTTTAAAGTCTATAAAATACAAAAAATCCATAGAATATATTTGTATATCTTATGACAGAGGATATTCACAATCTTACCTAACAAACACAAAATCACAAACTTCCATTCTGCTGCATCTTGAAAAGCATTGTAATAGGGAGCATTTAATTGACAGAAGGTAAAGAATCAGAGTACAAGCCTGAATTATATTACTTGTGCTCGCAGAATATGAATATTTTACACCTTCCAGTCATGTTAATACCATGTATTAGATTTAAACCCTGAAAGGAGCTCAGAGTAAAAAATAAGTGAGATATATGAAACTTTTCTAAGATTATTTATATTAATAATTTCTTCCCATTCCTAGCACTACTTAATATTAAATGCTTCACAATATAGCTTGTTTCATCTCCCTCTCTTTGTAAAAGATGGAATCCAGGAAAACTTTAAAAATTAGTCTTCAAATATTCTTATCAGGCATACTTTTAAATGTTTATCTTATACATTGTTAAAATATATGCATGGGTATCTCAAATTCCATTACAGCCCAAAGTAAACTCTCTAAATCTAGACAGATAATAATGTTTTTGTTCTAAAGGAGAAATTTTACCCTAAAGAGACAAATGCACAGCTCCTACTGATTTGAATGCACATTATGTACATGTCGCTGAGGGCATAAGATATTTCCCTCCTACAGTGCAACGTATTTGATTTTTTCATGTCAATTCATCACAAACCTGAGTGGAGGTCTTGGTGTGCATCAAATAATTTTTGAAATCTTTCCTCTGCTTTCAAAGCCCGAATAGTCCAAAGTCCCTGAAGGGATGATGACAAGTGGGAGAACACTGGACTTCGAGCTACAAAGAAAACGAGAGTAACTTAACAATAGCTGAAGGACATTTAATTCTTTCTGTATCACACTAATCTTTAATCCTACTACTTTATATTTAACCATACAAGTTGCTCTACTGCATCCTTTTAGAATAAATATGCAATATCTTTAACTAATGTCCTCTTACTCAATTAGAATCAGTCAGACAGCCAGGCAGATTAATTTATACAAAAATGCCTTACATTTTTAACAATAGCTGTCACTGAAGAAATTCTCTGAGCTTTATTAATGATATTAAGCACTCGTGTTTGTTATTCAGAATGCTTAATATTTCAAATCATAGTCAAGCTAAAGTCAGGCACAAGAGTCAGATAAGGTCAGAAACATCACTAGTATGTGCATGCAAGGTCCCAGCAGCTTAGCATTACAGATAGTTATTTACAGATAGTTATACTGACATACCCAAGGTTTATCATTATGCAAAACAGGAGTTAAGCATGTAATTCACTAGTTGAGAACCAAGGCAATAAGGAAGTTATTTGCATAGCACAAGGAAAAAAAAATCTTTGATGGACAGTCCATAAAATACTAGCATTTCACATAATAATAAGCAGGGTTCAAACTAACATTAAGTCCCGCCAAACTACATACTTGTGGATTCTAGACGTTTAATATCTCTTGAAGTGTCTAAGAAATATCGTCGAAGAAAAATGAAAAGAATAAATAGTGGAATTAAGGGGATGAGTATCCAAGGAATCACTGCCACAGCCACAGCCACCACACCAAAAATCTGTAGGAGAGTCTGCAGCACAATAGAAACAAAACAAAAAAACTCTTTGCCAGAAGAATTTAATTTAGAACAAGTATAAAACTATTTAACACACTATTGAAACACTTAAATATTTAAACATAACTACCAAATTCAAGAGAGGATGCATTGTATAACATATGAGCAACAGCTATTTTTAAGCAACTTGGAAAATTTACAGTAATATCTAAATTGACTAATTGTGCAGTTCATGGTTTTCCGCTGCGTTATTTGTCCTTCAAGAAATGACTTTACAAAACTGGTTGACTGAACATCAGTGTCTTTCTTTGTATGCTATTTTGTGACTGCTGTAACAAACTAATAATGTAGCAAATTAATGTAAGAGACAAATAATCCTTAAAGGACTCAAGTTATCTGGTGAATCAAGGATATGTTTTTTCACTCCTGGTAAAAAGAAACTGGTGAAAGACTGACTTTCAACTTCAGCTGAAAGACTTGACAGCTGGAAGAGCGACTTTCAATACAGGCTTGCAACGTTTTCCTAAAAACAGCTTTATCCCGTTTAGAAAGAAAACCCAGTACCAGAGAAAGTGAACTCTCTCTTCTCAAAGGACTGCATTGGGAAACACTACAAATAAGAAGAAAATGTTACACATTGTAAAAAAGTGTCATGAAAATCTAGTTTTACCAGGTTTACTTAAGAGTATGATGTGAATAGCAGGGGTAAACCTGACTTTACTCTTAGAAAACTAAATATAATGTGGAAAGAAGCTTTGTTGCTTATGACAGTGGATCCTAGCCCAACTTTCTGAAATAAATTCCCTTTTCCCTGCAGACTTCTTCATATCCTTTATCAAACTTTCAGTTTGAATACACAATTAAAACCGTCATCCACACACAAATTTCTTTCAGAACACCAGCTGTGCATGTGAGTACAGCAGGAGTCCTTGTATATTGTAATTAAGGTGTGCCCATTCGCTCCTTTAAAAGCAGAGGGAAAGCCCTGACCCGTACAAAAATTAACCCACCCTGTACAAAAAACAGACAACTGAAATCCTAGCTCAGGACTAAATTCCTGTATTATTCTCATTAAAAAATTCTTTAGAAATATTTTCTAAGAAATTTTCCATTTTATGGACTGCAGAGAAGCCACCCACTTCATCATCACACAAAACACATAAGTGGATTCCAGCTGAATCTTGTGGCTGCCTGATTTTTGGATCCCAAAAATACATTGATGATGACTGGGAGCAGAAAACGTATGTCTTACAGCAAAAATGCTTCCATCCCTTTATCTGTGCAATGAGTTGGAAAAGTTAAGCAACACATGAGCCGAGGTCAGATACCAGAGAATAACCTGGGTTTTCAAACACTTGCAATAGCAGTAATTACAAAACATTGCATTTCCTGTTACACTTCTGGAAGTCCACACGCACACTCTGACACCGGAAGGAGCGTAACCTCTATATCCCTAAATTTGTTTTTTTCTCTTCAGTCTTCTCAGAATTTACCCTAATTTCACCTGACCAGACACCAAACCCACATTATGTCTGCATGAGTCAGCACAATTTAACTTCAGTTCTAGGCAAGGTCATAGCTTATGACAGATGATATATACAAGCCTAACAGCTTTGCATCTCATAGATCCTGAAAGCATATTTTAGGGTCTCATAACTCCAGTAAGGAAAATGGCTATAGGGTAGGAGCTCTGAAGGAAGCTGCATTACCATTACACTGCTCATCTATGGGTTTAAGGTGTTGACAGCATTATGTTGTTTGGCCTTCTAGATACATTGAGTAGATCACAAACGTTTTACCTAGATTTCATCAGGAGGAGGTAAGGTGGCAATGAGAGTGAATGGTATTTCACCTAGATCAATTATGCACATGGCTATGACAGCACAAAGCAAAACAAAGCACCCTGACTTCTCACCAGCACTGCCATCAGCCCTTCTCTACCTTCTACTTCTCTGGAATTCTTTAGAATCCTGTAAATGTATTTCCTTTTTATTGTGGTGTGAGGAGAAAGGAAATACAGATATCCTACAAATTGGCTCCTGTCTAGATCCCCATTTTCCTCCATACTACTCATTATCTCTGCAAAGCCTGTCAGCCATCCACATGCTGGCTAATTTCAAAAGGCTCCCTCACCTCCATCCTTATTGGCAGAGACTGAAGTCCTTTCCTTCCTTGTTTGTCCTTCTGACAAACTCACTCCTGAATCTGCTTTATACACCTGCTGCACTGCTCTTCTTCCTCTGTCACTTCTTAGACAGACACAAAAGTGTTTCTGAAGTACCTAGTCTTCTCTTAACACCAGCCACAAATATGAAATATTGTGGAAAGCTGCTTCAAGGAAAAGAATTCTGAGGAAAACAAATGCTTCATAATAAAAAAAACCAACAAAACAAACCTAAACTGAAGTTTTAGTGATGACAATCTGTGATATGTTGCAAAGTGCCAGTGGGGGTGGGAGTGGGAGTAAAACTATTAAGATCCAGCTCATGTAAACAAAGCCTTGCTATGGCAGGGAAGGAAAAGATGGTTAGGATGAGTAAAGTAAAAATCTGACACCGCCTTTGGAAGGAATTTTAGATGAGCCTGCACCACCTTATCATTATAAAAATTTATGATAGGGTGGATCAGTCATGTGTGTTGTTCTTTTTGAAAACCAAACTTGCATATAAATTAACTCTTAATGAAGTAGTCTGAAAGCCAGACACAACCATTTGCAGACTGTAATCATGTAGTTACTGCGTGAGGTAAGGCAAAGGTTCTAGCTCCTGAGTTTCACAAGAGACAACCAAGCTCTGCAGCTGGAGACTGCCTCAACTTCTAGTAGATTCACTGCATGCAAGCTGGAGAACCCAAGATAATCAGCAGGCTGACAACAATGATAACACAAGCAGTCTGATGTCTTCGCTCTCCAGAGACAAGCAGTGAGGTAGTTATTCAGTTTGTGGAGCAAGAAATGCTCAGGACTGGGTCCCTAGATCTCAACTAGCAGAATCAATTCAATTCAATTGAAAATTGCATCAAAAGTCTAAGCAGGCAAGATTTTCCTAAAAGAAGATTTTCCATAAAAGAAACATGGCCAACAAAACCAGCATTTTTTATCGTATTTCTTAACTTTAGCATTCAAAATGTAATGACTGTGCAAAAATTAACCGTTAAAAAAACCCAAAAACAAACAAAAAACAGGATCTGATGTTTTACATCTATCTGTATTACATCTATCTGCACAGTATTTGAAACAACACCACCTTACACAAAAGACAACAGATGCACTGGCTCCCAAGACCTGGATAGTTCCAGGTAAAGACCATGGCTTCCAAACAGAGATGTGTTGTTCAATGTCCACCTTCAAACTTGCTTCCACTTCCCTTGAGAAACATGAATCTCCCATGTAAAGAAACCGTAAGAAAACCATAAGGGAAAAAAACGTAAAAATCTGAAAAAACCCCCATGGGAATTGCAAGCCATAAGCCGTACATATATCAAAAGCTATAAGCCTTACTCTTTGTTACAGAAATTATACCATTTATGTAAGGTTAGAAATCTTACGAAAAGTTGTAAGCCATTTGAAGTAATTTATAAAAGCTGACAGAACAAAAAAACGCAATGCAAAATTTAGAGTTCAAGATGTCTCATAAAAATGTGTGTCTTTCCATACCATAGATCACTGCTCTTTGGTATCAATATTTATTACATCAATATTGGTACTTTGAAAAAGGTACTAAGCCTTCATGTAGAACTCCATTTTGAACCCCTCAGGTCTGCTGGCACTTTGCTCCAGCTGGTACTTAGAGTCCTTTATCTTCTCTTGAAAGTACCTATAAAACACTTTTCTGTCTTCTAACAAGCTCAAAAATGTCATA
Organism: Serilophus lunatus; assembly: GCA_013399895.1. NCBI lineage: Eukaryota > Metazoa > Chordata > Aves > Passeriformes > Eurylaimidae > Serilophus > Serilophus lunatus. The sequence continues at coordinate 557,048 of VXBA01003207.1, forward strand.
TCTTTAAGATCTTCCATTTTCTTCCATAATACAAAAATAAGGGGTATCATGCAGTTGTGTGTCTGTTTAAGTTCCTAGTCTGACTTGCAATGCCAAGGCATTCACAAGGGTTTGATAACTGTGCTATAGGACCCACTACTATTTGGGAGTTGCAGCTGCTGACATGATAGGCTTTCTAATGATAAGCAGAGCCCAGAGGATAGGATTTGAGTCTTGGAAACATCAATGTGGGAGTCTACACGTGACACACACAGAGAAACTCCTGTCCTAGTTTAGAAGTTTAAAAAGTGATGAATAGAGTAATAATTGTTTAGATTGGAAAAGATCTCTTAAGATCTTTTGAGTCCAACCACTAATGCATCACTGCCAAGTCCACCACTAAACCATAGGTACTTAAGCACCACATCTACGCATCTTTTAAATACCTCCAGGGATAGTGACTTTATCTAACCTTTAAGTGTCTAACCTAGTGACCATATGGTTGAATATTTCTCTATCCTCCACTAACTGTATTCACTAGATGTCCTCTGACTACAGCAAAGTAAGCATCTAAAGTCCATCAAGTGGGTGTCTAAATTTAGATGACCAAATCAGCAGTCAAATTCCACCAAAGAACTGCATGTTCCAGGACCAACTTTACCAGTATTTAAACCAAAGTCAAATACAGCTACCCAACACTCATTCCCAACTGCCACTCCCTGGACCCCGATATTGTACTCACAGGATTATATTAGCCCAACAGGAATTGCCACAAAGCCATATTTATTTAATAATAGCAATGGTGCATGTCCTGGATTTCAAGTCTGATCCTTCACTGCATGTATTTAGGCCACCCTCATTCAGCTGTGCTGTTTGAAATAAAGAAAGGTCAAGAAACTACAAAACCCAACTCTGTTCATACTTGCTAGGCATAACCCTTACTCCTCCTCCCCTAACCTCGACTAAAATTATTTCCTCATTGACTCTCCCAGATAACTGCAGGCACAATCAATCCCCCTAATCCAGTTCTGACATCTTCTTTATACTTGATTGCTTTTTTCTTTAACACACTTTTCCAAAGCACACTGTTTGGACTGACTGTCCTGCAGCTCTGTTAAAGCACAACTGCACAGGCAGCCGGTTGCACTGGCACACCAGAGGACAAGCTTCCCTGAGGAGATGATATTGCAATGAGGAGATCAGAGTGATAAACATTTCACTCAGACCACCTCTGGGAGGTGCATATCAAACCACATCAAAGATTTTCTTTAGTTTTTCTCCTTTATCACAAAAAACCCACAGGAAACATCCAAAGAGAAGCTCTTTATCTTTGTACCATAACCCTAACACATAAACAACTCTACCTTATTTTACTCAAAGCAGCAAAGTTGAGGTCAGTAGTCATGCCTTCAAACTACGTTTTAAATAAAATTTAGGCTTTCCTGCAGTATTGGTTAAAAAAATAAAGGTACGTAGGGGTGTTTATTCTATTGCCTGCATCAAACTTTTAGGAATACATTTGTCTTCAGCAAAAATTCATTAAAGACTTATGAGTACAGGAGAAAAAGTGCAGTACACACAATATTTAAAAGATATCTCAGACTTTTGTGAAGCAACCAGGGACACCAATCTTTGACAAGAATGACAGCTCTCAGTCAGTGCTAATTCAGCTTTAGGAAAATGTGTATCCATAAGAAAATTTGGAACTCAAAGACAAGACAATCAATTCACTGAGAAAAGGCACAGCTAGAGAAGAAATTTAAATTGTAATTTCAGATAAACAGAGCGAGTGAAAAAAGTAAGAACTACATATTGCCAGCTCTAAAAGCTACAAAAACAGTAAGCTTGCCTTATCTTCTGCAAGACACACTTTTCTCCTCTGAATCCTGTTATTTGCAATTAGTCGACAAGAGGTTACCTAACTAAATCAATGTCACTGTAAATGGGCTGAATACATTTGTCAGATATATCACAGAAATGTATCCAAAATTTCCAGTCACATCCTTAATGCTAGCACCTTCTATATGTTCTCCACTCTACAAGATAGTCTTTCTGGATTGCTGTTTTTCCAAGCAAACAAGCATATACTTAGCTCCTCAGGCAAATGTTTTCTGTGCCACCAACACACTCATTCATTTGACTTGGCATGAATATTGTCATTAAGTGAAAAGCTTTAATATTTGTTTGAGGTCATGGTGAACTGTGTGCAATTGTTCTTTAACAAGTGACCTTATAATAAAAAGGGTGTTTTCTTTAATACATTGGCACTGCCACCATTCTGTTGTATTTAAATAGCATCCTATCATCAGTAATCTCTTAGCCTACAACAAAGAACAGAAATGGGCTCTCTGGGCACCCTGGGCCAAGAGGTTTAACTGTCTTATGTAGAGCTTGATACCAACAGCAGTATTCAAAAATCACAGTTCATATGTTGTCTGAGACCTCTAGATATTGATGCTTTAGAAACAGACAGATGATCAAGCACTGGACATTGTGATTGCAACAGATACTGTAAACATTCATCCTTCAAAACTCCATCTTACATTCCTACAACACAGAGAGGTTATTTTTCCTTTTAATAATAAATTATCTTCATGCATGTAAGAAGTTAGTTGCCAGGGGCCTTCAGCCATAGTAATAAGTTACTTCCAGCTAATAGAAGTTCATATCCGATGTACATGGAAATCAACACTGTCACATAAAATGACAGTGCCAACACTCATTCCTGTAAATGGCTGTGGATAATGTATTATTTCTATTTATAAACAGTAAAACCTTGAGTAAGATCTTTGATTTTCTCAAGTTTTCTTCTTTTATTGCACCCTGTGCCCTCTAGGCACTTCTGCATGGAAGTGTTCTCAGTGACTTGGGCAGCAACACACAACTTTGTAGGGAGGATCCACATAAAAGCAAGAGGTCTTCTTTCTGAAGTTACAGGGAGCTAGTTTTAACTTTACTGTGATCCCCCTATACATATAATATAAAGAGGTAACACATTTTGCTGTTCAGCAGTGCATTTCTCCTGTCAGTAATCCTGGCTACACACTTATATTATTCATTTCCCAATGATAAAAAGATGCACATACAAAAACTATTCACACGAACTACAGTGGTCTTTGTACCATGACAAATACGTTCCTGTGGAACACCTCAGATGCTGAGCACAACTTTACATGGAGCTTGAGGAAACAGAATGAATCAGTGAATGTAGAACATGCACACACACATGCTTTGCTTTCTTGACAGCTCTTGCCAGAACCTGCCTGAAACAATACAGAAAAATGTCTGGCATCACCCAACACTCCCAGAGTAACTCATCAGGTAGCAGAAGGCATCTCTTTTCCATCATTAATTTAAGAGAGTTGTGACTCCAATATCCACCACCATTGCCAAGTGCGGTCGTTTTGTTGGCTGTTGCACTTGCTCCAAGATTCCAATGCATTCTCATATCTCCTGTATCATACCTTACCATCAAATAACTGGTATATTTAAAGGTAAGTAAAGACTGCCTTGACAATTTCTTCTCCCCTCCTACCCCTCAGAATCCATTTCCATAATGTTTTCTCAGCTATATAAGCCTAAGACAGCCCTACTGAGCACAGAGAGCCTTATGAAATCGTAACATTTGATTCAACAATGGGTATTTTTCTTCTTAGTACTGCTACAAATGGTGTACTCCCTACTTCGTTCTTTGCTCAGAAGTTTAGCACTTTACCAGCAGAGGCTGACTCATTGATATTTGTCCTCAGTCTTATCCCACTTAGAACCCTCCTGAAAGCAGATATTATTTCAGTGGTCACTATGGACAACATATAAGTGGGACGAAATTTAAAAAGCAACAAATGTGGCATTGTTTCACCTGTAGTCATGTTCTCATGCTCTCCCCATATGGCATCTCCTATTGCCACTGCTAGAGAAAGATCAGTGGCCTACAGACCACTGCTGTGCCCCTGCATTTCATGCTTTTATGGTCCTGTCCATTAAGCTATTTGCTAAAATACTATTCGTTCTTTCTGCGAGGAATTCCTTTGAGACAATGATGATGTTATCACCTTTTCACCCATGCTGTGCACATTTTTTTGCAGTTCTTCTAAATGTCTAGCAAAATTTTGCTAACCACAGATGCTGCTGCCCCGTATGCCAGTTTTGCAAACTCTGTCTTTGAGTTCTATGTAGTTTCCTTCCTCAGGTTTCTTGTCCCTTGTGGCCATAATGCTAGAACACTCTCCCCAAGAATACCTCATTTTCAACTGCATGACCTTTCCTGCTCAGTTGAGTCTAATTGTTTCACCAGAAGTCAAATCTGGATCTTTCAACAATTTTAAAAGCTTTGTGCTACGTTTGAACTGCGTGCTCTTCTGTTAAAGAGAGTATCAATTCTTCAGTATCACAGCTCTTCAGCCCTACATCAAGTACAAGCTTTTAAGCATCTTACTGTTTGTTCTTGCTACTTAAAAATACACTATTCATGTATTTATTTTTAGGTGGAATGAAGTACTACTCATATTTCTGTAATCACCATAGCAGCCCCTCTGCCTCAGCTATATGAAAACTATGAAAAGTATCAAGGACTACAGAATCAGCTATCCTAAGAAATAAAACTACCTTCTCTTTCTTTCTGGTCACGCTCTTTTATACCAGACATGCAAAAAAAGATTTTTAACCTGTCCCTGGTTTGATTTTTTTTTTTCTAACTTCCCCAGAGCTTTGCCACTCTGATAGGGCTATAAAATACTACTTTCCTATTAAAAATAAACTCCTGACTCATAGTTTTTCAGTATTACATTAAGTCCATTGATCACTCATTTCCAGGAAATTTAACAGTGGCCCGATGCTTTCAGCAACCATATTTTAAATAATCAGCACCAGCTTCTCATCACCAGGTTTCACCCAGTTCAGCCATTCTCTGCATGTACAGAAGCCAGTGAGTAAAAAGAAACTTCCTTGGCAGAGAATAAATATTATTTACCGTGGTAAGCTCATTTTCATTCTTAAGTTGTTACAAGTATGAGCAAATCATCAGGAATACTTTTCAGAAGTTTATTTATAACAAACCATCAACAAAGACACACTTCATATTGTGAGTAATTTGATACCACATCTGATGCCAAAATCCAGACTTTCTATCAGGGAGAGAAAAGAAAAATTATCTTTTTAAGAATTATGTCATGTTTGACGGCAAGGTGGACAACTGAATCAGGTACCAAAGCCAGTAGTTTCAGAAGGGAAGATCTCAACCCTTTATTTTAGCACACGAGTGACTAGCCTAGTAAGAGAGCTCTGCTTATTTAAACATTAGAGTGATTTCAAAACCTATTAAGAAAAACAGAAATAAAAAAGATTTAGGTACATGATGGTGGAAGAAAATGCAATCACTCAGCATCCTATTATTTTATAGCGCAGGAATCGATACTATTAAGCCCTTGAAAGACCCTTTCTATATACACCATTATTCCAAGAATGCAATCCAAATTCAGCATTTTTTTTAAAAATTACACAAAAATGTCCTGTAACATAGATGTAACACAAAGAGGTATAAGCTTCCCAAAGCATATGACCTTCAGTTATCAGCTGAACTCTCATCTTCTGTTGTATAAAACTGCTTACACTGCCTCTAACTTCTGATGAACAAACTCATCTGGAGTTTTCAAATCAGCTGCAGAGTTCACCAAGCAGCTAGAGTATCAGCCTTAGCAAGAAAAGAGTTACGTTGTGCAGATGCACATATAACCCTGGCAGCACATTTCTGTGAGATGCAGGGGGGTTTTTTTGCTACCGATAATTCCTTGTCAATGATTTATCACAAAGACACAAACACACACACACACACATCAGCTATATGGCTTAGCAATTCAAATTATCTCCAAGTTTCTCCTTCCTTCTTGAATCAAAAGTGAAATCTCGAGTCCTTTTGCCGAACAGTGAAATCATAATTTGTTTGTAAGCAGACATTGTCCTATCTATAGTATATCAGTAGTTTAAGGCAATCTAGAAGATTTGTACTTATCACCATTTGGAACAGGATTGTTACACTCTGTGACTGACAGCAGAATTAAAATATTTCCAACTACTGTGAAGTCTTAGAAATGTTAATGATTTTCAAATGTCTTAAAAGTAATCATCACTTTGCGCTACAGATGCAATACACGTCACATTAATGCTTAAAAAGGCAGGAATATACCTGTAAACAATAACAATAAAAATTCCCACTTTGGCACTAAAAACTGCAGTAATAGGTACAGAAAGATGGACCAAAAAGAAAAGGAGAAAAGAAGAACATAAGTTCACTTACATCAGAGTATTTCTTTGTCCTCTTTCAGAGTAAGAGAAGCAAGCAAGAAAATACCTTCTAAAAGATATGAGCAGCCCCAGACGAATGGAATCTCTTTCTGGAACTTTTACAAATTCCACCTTAACCAAAAGGGGGAAATTTCCAAACCACTCAGAACAGGGGGGGGGCACATCACTAGACTTCCATACAGCTATCCTGCTTTCTAGTAGCTGAAAAGATATTGAAAGTAACCTGATAAGGAAACAGAGAATGCAATTTGGAGAAGAAATTATTTAAACCTGACTAATTTTTTTATTTACAGGTTTCAGTACAATGTATTAAAAATACTGAAAGAACAACTACCAATCTTCTCAAAATGTTAGAAAAATTAAGAGAAAGACTGCATCTTACAACACTCATAAACTCTAGAACAGGAAATACAGAAGACAGAATTCCACTAAGAGAAAACTAGCTTTATTTTTCAGAGCTCTATATTCAAAACATCTGTATTCCATATTTCAATGAGAAAATGAAAGGAACAGCTCAATCCAAAAGTATTATCTACATTTACCATATAAATGGAGAAGTGCAAAAACTAAAAGGAAAAAATGGAGTTAAGAAAAACAAGAAAAGCAGTAAAGGAAGCAAGATGACAAAAAGGTAATGAAATCACATGTTCAGTATAATTTTATATTCTTGTCCACATTAGATAAGGGGTTAGTTACATCTTCAAATTTTACTAACAACAAGTGAATACAAAGCCTAAAATATTAAAAGTTACATTATGTTCTTACACAAATTCATTCTGTTACTGTAGTGAACTCTGTTGCCTTGACACTAATGTGTGTAGAATGGCATGCATACCTGTTCTTACAAAAATTCTACACACAAATGTAAACAGAAAAAAAAACGGGGTGAGGGAAAGGATTGGGCTGGGTATATATAATCACTAAAGCAAGAACAGCCTTTCAGCCTTGCTAAGAAAACTGAGGTCCATATATAAATGGGAACCCACCAATTGGTACTGACTCCAGACTTCACACATTTTATCCTATACACATACCACCAATCTGAGTAAATATGCAGTCTGTATGATGCAAGACATTCACCACTACATTCAAAGGAATCTGATGACAGGTACAAAGTAAAGAACAGCAATAGCTTTAGCACAGATTATCTCCCACTGCTGGTCACCAACAACAAGACTAACTGGCTACTGAGATTTAACAAACAAGGACAAGGGGGAATGAAAGGTCAATAACAAACTGCATTATTCAGGCAAGTGTCTGTGCTAAACTCACAGCTGTTGCACGTTGTTCTTGGAGACACAAACGCAACCCAAGCCTCCTCTTCCTCTGCTACCTCTCACCCCCTTTTGTTTGTTTGTTTGTAAAAACAGATTGGGGTTTATTTCAAAGAAAACGGCAAAACTGAAAGCACATACAAATATCTCATGACCAGAGCAGAAGTTAGGGTTTTATTGTAATGATCATTTTAACCTTTTCTGAACTCAGAGCTCAAAAGTAACCAATGAAAAAAAAAATACCCTTCTATTTTTCCTTAGGTTTTAATCGGTCTTTCATTATGCACTAGCCAGAGGCACTATAGGATGCATCTTGGGAATATACAGTTAGAACATCAGTTCCACAGAGAAAAATTCTGTAAGGTTTCAGCAGTCAAATGTCAGAAGGCAACTGTTTTGACTTTCCTTAATTGATTTATTTTTTATTTAAAACTCAGTACAGCAAAACTACCATGATTCAGCAGAAGGGAAGCCAAAAGGTGTATCTAAGACAAAGGTCTGCTCTACATACTTTACATCTGCTCTAGAGAATATGTTGACATTTAACATAGATCCCACAACTCTTTATTTTCCCACAACATATTTATCATCATTATTTTAAATACATACATGCAAGTACACAAGAAAGAACTATTCTTCATGAATAAAACTATCTCTTAAAACTCACTCATGCATACATCCCAAAATTGGCTGGACTGGAAAAAAACAACAGAACAAACCCCTCAGGAATCCCACCTCTCATAGAAGGCACAAAATAACAATGTCATTGTTAAACTAAAAGATCCTGGAATTCCTTCTACACACTTTCCCTGACATCTTCACACAATGAAATGTAGGGGTCAGTGGTACTGAAACAAGGAACGGCAGTTCCACTCTTGTGCACAAACGAAAGCGAGTGACCCAAGCTATTATTCCAGTCTGAGGCACTTTTTGTTCCTAATATCCAGATGCAGAAGCTTTTTTTTTCTTCCTTTCTTTTTTTTTTTTTTTAAAAAAAAAAGAAATGACTGTGGACACCTCCTTCACATTTTCCTATTCTTCAGTATTTTCACTTCATAAAGCTGCAGTCAATGTGTTTTTTGTGTAGTGAGAAGGGAATGGCACATTCAGCGGTGGTCTCGGCCATAGCCTACATTGGTGGCTCAAGTAGTCTCAGGATTAGGTCTTTGTGTGTGATGAAAGGATATGAAAAGTCAGTTATTTAAACTCAGTCAAGCTGTTGATTTTGGGGAGGAAAAAGGGTTTGCAATTCAGTTTTCCTCAATAAATCACTGCCCTTTTTCAAGGGGCAGCTGCAGATAGTTCACATGTTCACAGTATTCTCCAAAAACAAAACAGATCATGATTTTTTTACCCATTTCTCAATCTAACACAGGGTAAGAAATCAAAATGAAGGAGCCATCACATTAATTACTCAAATTCACTAGAAACTAAAGCAGAAAATTGACTCTGTTAACAAATAATAAGATCACTGAAGAATTAAAAGGGCAAGAAACTACAGAGAAAACCATCCTTCAAAATTCATCATAATTCACAAAATCGAAAAGAAGTCTGAAATATATTTCACTGTCCTCTGTCTTCAATCAGTTTATAGACATAATTTTCAAGCAGCAGTTTAGCAGTTTGGGTATCCATCCTGCATCATCTGAGACCACAGTTTAAAGATTTCAAGCCTCTGCACATTTATTCAAGTCAAAGTGAGATTCAGGTACTAAAAAAGAAGTCTTTGAGCTCTCAAAAATTTAGTATCCCAAATACTGGCCACTTACAAATATCTGGGCTAATGTGCACAGAAAACTACTAAATATATCAGTTTTTAAGTCCTAATATCCCATCACTAAATTGTTTATCTCTATTCCTTGGCTGACCTTTTCCCCAACTAGTGCATTGTGTTTTACTAATGCTGCATTGAACTAGACACTGCTGTGCATTTTCATCCTAACATTTTTTCCCCAGAGAAGTTGTGGATGTCCTATCCTTCCAAGTGCTCAAGGCCAGGTTGGATGAGGCTTTGAACAACCTGATGTAGTTGAAGGTGACCCTGTCCATGGCAGGGGGTTGGAACTAGTTGGTTTTTAAGGTCCCCTCCAATCTAAATCAATCTATGGTTCTAGGATGATTCTATGATTTTACAACTACAGATCCTACACCTACCAGTGAAGTCCACATCACCAGAACCTTGTATTCCCCCAAAGATTAAGGCAGGAGGAGGAACAACAGTAGGTTATAACACTGAGAAAATCAAGGTGGTATTTTCAGAGGAGCCTAAGAGTATTAAGTAACAGAATTCCAGTCATCCTAAATGGCACCTGACTTCCTTAAGTCCCTTTTGACTTGGTAATAGGATGATCAAGTTTGTACCAACTGAAATGCTGTCTTTAGAAAGCACTTCTGGAATTATTTCCTTTGGTTTGTTCTTTGAGGCTCCTGTCAGGCTTGCCACTGATTCAACTAACAGATAAACAAATAAAGCATACATATCTAAAGGAAGTAGATGCTTAATTCCTCTTTGAAAGTTTTAAAGCACTGTAATGGCCTTCACACAAGTCACCTTTTACCTGAGATTGCAACTTATTTGGAAAACACCTGCCAGAACCACGTCACTTGGGTCAAGAACGTAAGATGCAGAACTGAGGCTAAAGGTAATTAAAAATATGCAAGCTCACCAAAAAAATAGAGCATCTTCACCACACAAGGTCATTCAGCTTTTTGACTATCTCAATCAACATGCAAACATTAATTACTACTTGATTTTGCACACATATTTAGAGCCAAACTTGGCAGAAAAAACAAGTGTCATAGTGAACATAGCATTGCTTTATTTCTGTTTTATTTTTAGGAGAGTAGGTATGGTCAGTCAGAATCCATTACAGAAGATAAGGCCCAGGCTTAAACTACAGATTGCAAAGTTTATTTTTTACTTTAACGAGCTTTGAACTGGTCTGTAAGTGTAAAATTAAAGATATCTTGATGGCTGACCCTTTGGTTTCTTTTCAGTTTCTGTATTTCACATCTGCCCACAGATATGAACCAGTCATGTAGTCAAACTTAACCATAAATATGTTCTTATATAAGAGACTTAATTTATAAACCTTGTGGGTACAGCAGTAATTTCCACAAAAAAACAGTCAACAGCTCTAATATATATATATATATATATATGCTGTTAAAATTTGTAAGAAAAAAGAATTGCTGCCTCCTTCTAGTGAAAGCTATCATTCCTACCTCCAATCTCAAGACAGGTGTGCTATATTTCAGCGCCCTTCAAAATCAAGAAAGAAAAGATGGCAGAAAACTTCAAATGCAGTGAGAGTTGCTACTTTGGTAGGTATTGCAAAGCAATAGTTTTGTGAAAATCTAACCAGGTTTTTCAAAAGAATACAAAGGGTCTATGATGCACATTTGCGTTTACCACAATACCTTTTATTTTTGTTTTAACAAATAAACCTACAGTGACTGTCCACTGTCTTGAAGAAAACTGACTCTTCCCTTTCACTCAATGAAAGATGTAAAATATTCAACTCTTTCAGTTGAAGGAATTAATTTTCATCCAATATAGCTGTCTGGACTAATAATGCTCATTATGGCTGTAGTGCAGTGTATAAATCTTATTAGGCACTCTAAAAAGAATATTATCAATTTATAGCACTGCTTAAAAATCCCTAGTCACTGTAATTACAAAATTCTTGAAACTAGTATTTTATAATTTATTTATTTATCAGTATTTAAATGGGCTCATACTGTAGTTTTTGGGTGTCCAATCACATTGTGTTTATTTGTGCTGAAATTATACACTCACTTGCCAATATAGTAAAAGAGTGGAATGCTTCACAATGATCCTAGCAATAACTCTGAAAAACGACCACTTTTTCAATGCAAATCCGCTCAAGAAAAGCTTCTACACACAAAGTAAGATGAACCAGTTACTGCATTGTTTATCAAGTTTCACTTGATTCCTCCTGACAACCATTTAAACAATGAATGTTGGGAAATGTCTCTCAAAGAATCAACAATAATGGCTGGGATCAGAGCTTTTATATTCAGCTAACACTGGTTTTAGAAAGGAGAAAATATTTCTTCCTGAAGGGATTATAAGAAGTCTTATAAAAGACACCTGCAAACAAAACAAGTGACAAAAGATCTCTATCATAATCGATAACAGTTATTCTTTGTAAAAATCTGTGCTTCGTCAGAAATAAATATACCTTTGCTATTGAATTTCAAAAGGCATCCACTAACCAACAAGCCTGCTGGTCAAGAATAGTAAGGCTTAGAAAACCTGCCAAGAAGCAAGTGCTTTTTCTTTTGGATAGCAGTGCATTATTAATGAACAGTAAGAACCTAAATTTTCTTTGCTGATGCCAAATAGAACAGGCAAGCTTTGAAACAGTATCTTTTTAATAGTGAACTGGACTCGCAAAATCTATCTTATTTTTTGGAAAAAGAAAACTTTTCACCTAAAAAAACCACCTTAGGAATTTCACAAATAACTCAATAGCCAAATTAAAAGAAATGTATAAATCAACCAACATGAAGGAAAATGTTTACAAAATGTGGTTTGCAGAAGAAGCTAGAAAGAAGAAAACAATCACACCTAGACAAACAAGCCTTCACTCTTTCATTCAAGTTTTGGAAAGCACACACTGCCTGAAGTATCTATACACTGGTAAAATAACCAGGTTTTCCAATCTGCTAGTAGGAGATTCAGCCCTCTGTACGTACATGCAGGTTAGATACTTTATGAGCTTTCTTCTGAAGCAAATCAGTTTGTTCTGTCAAAAATAAGACAGTGCAATTCTCAGGACAGTATGCTTCAGGGCCTGCTCCCAAAAGGAAGTATGGACAAGTTCACATCAACTTTGATTTTCTCTGCTTTTGCAGTCTTCTGTAACATTCTCCCAGAAAATTTTGCATCCTCAGACAACCCCACATGCCTTTAAACCACATGCCAGAGCACGCAAAACACCCACTCAGTTTCTAGCTATAAAAACACCATGCAAGTGGTCTTGCAACACAATTGTCACATTATTGTAAATGCATGGAACTAAGGAAAATGGTTAATTATTCTACCTCAATATGACACGATCCAGAGGATGCTTTGACCATGAGCAGTGTTGAGTATGAACACACACAGTGCAGTCTACTGTAAAGGGAACAAACCTATGCACATACAAACCCCTATGGCCCAAAGGGCAATGACACAATGCAGAAGAGATGGGTGTGACTTTGTGGATGTAAACCCTATGCTGAGTTTGGATGTAAACCCATCCCAAGAGATGGCAGGACAACTTGAGCTTCCAGTAAAAAGAAAGGCACATAGATATAGTTCTCAAGACAGCTGAGATAAATAAGGTATTCTGTCAAATAAGACAAAGCAAATCTAGAATCTGTACAAACAGTAACAAATTTTTATAGAAAAACAAAACAAACAAATTTTTATAGTTTTTATAGGAAGATGCTTATATTGCACTTTCAGGAAGAATGTGTCAGGGTCTGAAATGCCTATGAATTAAAAATCCTAATATTCCCTATAAGCAACTCCCTAGCTCACAAAAGAAACAAAAACCCAATTGCTGTATTTGATAGGTAAAATACATCATGTTCCCTTCTTCCCCAAAATGACATGTGGCAATGTAATGCTTTGAAAAAACAACACATGCCTCAGTTTCAAACTTCATTAAACTACAAAAATACTTCATCTTAAGATGTGTTTTTACCAACTCCTTGGAATATTTGTTTTTCCTATTTTCAAGAGCTCAGCAAGAACATGATTAAACTGCTCAACCCAAAATGTCTTTGGTTTATTTTCAAAGAAGTCAAAATAAGGTTTAGATCCTGTATAAGCTATCTCTAAGACATGAAGTGAAGTTAGCAATAGCACCTTAAGAAACATTTCTGACTTGAGCATGACTGGTCTGATGCACTATGTGGATCCAGAAAATCCACTGTCTTCTTTCAGTCCAGCCTCCATGATTCTGTGTATTCTGTGTTACATGCTATTTTCACGTGGCACAATTATTTTTTTGCAGGTTTATCCTTCTGCAGTTTTTTAGAAGAAGGATTAATAGCAACAGAAAAATTACCTCGATGTCATATATAATCCTTTATCGTTTCGTCATCATCAAAATCTCAATGCTTTGTCCATCGTTCTTTTCTGCAGCAACTTATTTTACTCGTTTCTATTAAGGCTATTATATTCACCATATTACTACTAATCTTTTCTTTGTAAATAGCCACACCTATTTTAATCCAAAACGGTGTGGTAAGCATTTGATTCTTTGTGGAAGTAGACATGTAATTAGGTTAATCTGTGCTATCTTTTCAAGTGAGCTGATTGTTTCTTTACTATGGACATATTTCTTGTAACAGCAATAAACTTGCCAGATTGCTTGAAGGCAAATCAGGAGCAATTTACCAAGCATGTAGCTACTATGAACTGAAATCTTGACATAATAGCAAGCTGTGTATAGCCACTCCTACCTGCCAGTTATTACTCATGTTAGCTTTTTACTGACACGTTAAATTTCAACCACACCTTTCTTTCACAAACAAGTACTTTCATTCAACTCAGCTACATCTGTGACAAATAGCTGATATTCAGCAAAGCATACAGGGATCTAAATACAGAATGCAGTACAGAAGTCTTTGACATTAGCAACTGAATTACCTGCACAAAGTCCAAAAAGGTCAACGGAAGCAAGTCATCCAGGTGGCCAATATCTTTGGAGAAACGATTTAAGATTCTTCCTACAGAAACCAGGTTGAGAAGAGAAAAAAAAAAAGGTAAATATAATTCTTGAAAAGATATAAGTATCTTTAATGTACCAAGTTTTACCATTTCAGAAACAGTTAAAAGAAAACAGCTGGAATCTAAAGATAAAAAGACAATTTTTAAACCATCATGAAGGGCATCTGTTACAGCCGCTGCAAAATATTGTGAAGAACACTTTTTTTACAAATGCATTATACCCAAATATAAAATCTTTATTTAAACAGAAAGAAAAAAATTAAAATGGGCTTTGAAGATAAGATGTCACCAGAATTTAACACCTGAAACATACACGCTTTTTATATGTTCAACATGTGTAGGTAAAGGTTTACAGTTCAGACAGCAATGCAAGTTTCATCAAGTAACATCAGCCAGAATCTGCTCCTATCCTTGACTGAAACTCGTTAGTGCATGCATGTCTCAGACAGATCACAGATGATCTAACTGATCTTTTTCAGCATTTCTGTTCTCACCCTTCAACCATTATATGTGAAATCAAATTTCAGACATTTCTAAAATAAAATTTGGCAGAGATATGCGTTCATGCAGCCTTACATTTATACTTATTCAAAACCTTAACAATACTGATCTTTATGAAAGCTAATAAAATGATTTTTAGCCTGCGGTCAGTGAAGCATTTACATTTCTTTATTTTCCCAAGTTCTACTTGAGTGAAAAAAATCACTTACATCATGACTTCTTTAATAATTAAAGTTACAACTCTGCCACCCGTAAGTGGATTAGTATCCTTCTCTATGAATCAATATCTCTACTCACTAGGAAAGAAACTAAACCAAGGATGGGAATCTGTCCTTTTCTAAGGTGTGTAATGCCCATACATGTATCCACACTGCCTTTTAATCTGTATAGATCTTGATTCAATTATTACTCCTAACTGGCACAAACACACTCACTGCACTGGCAACAAAAGACTTTTTTTTTTTCTTTTCAAAGGAACTCATTAAACTGAAAGCAGTTAAGTTTTAAGTTTCCATGGAGTGTGCTGGAGACGAAATTTAGAGATAAGAAATACTGAAGGAACTTCTGTAGCAATCATCATCACAGTTTTCTGCTCACAGCTCTCTTGGAATTACAAATTTTGAGGCAGAGCATTAATTTCTTTTTTAAAGGAATTTCTGTTCCACACCAAACAATACACAAAAAAATCCTCTCATCATGTCTGGGACATGACTCCAAAGAGAAACACTGGTGGCAAACAGTTTGTTCTGCAGCACTTTATTATCAGGGGCAGTTACTTAAGGCAGAAGACAACAGGAGAATTCATCCTATATTTAGGCTTTGTACACAGAGAGGAAGGGTATACAGCAGTATGAAACTCAGAAAAATCTCTTTCATCTGTTTCTATTGGGAATGGCATGCAGGCAGGTTCCCTTTCACTTATTTCATACCGGGGTAGATATATCAGAAGGAAGTCTCAGGCAATTTTTTTAAGAGTTTCCTTTTCCCATGATTCTCCTATATGGAGACTGGCTGTGAAAGTCTGATCTAGCACATGCTGCATACATGCTGTTAACTAAGACGTTTTAATATCCCCAAATATTATATTCCAGGTTATTTTCAAAGGAACCAAGGCTTCACTGGCAAAAAGAAAACCATTCAAAGAAGTTAAATCCTTCCTTCCGCCAGGGTTTGCCTTAGCAGCCTGTCCAGGAGAGACACATAAGGAAAACTAGATGGCATAACGGATTGGCCTCAGGGTATTCAGGCTTTGTGACTTGTCTTCTGAGTGACTTCACTTTATTTTATAGAGCAAGGAGCACAGCAAGGGGAGGCAACAGTGCTAAGCCCCTCCACGAAAAGCTGTGAGTCCCCCCCATGACAAGCTGTATGCAAGGGCAAAGGATTATTCCCACAGCAAGCAAACCCCACCTTAATTCAGCCTGAGAATCACCCTTTGCCTTTTAACCCCAAATAAGTTTTATTTGCAGTGGTTTCAGACTTATGTAAGAAGCTATTGTGCAAAGGCCATCCCACGTGACACTGCCAGGAGGCAGCAGGTCACTCAGGCTAGCTCTCTTCCATGGCCATGGCACAGGTCAGGCCAATGCTGGCACCTCCAGGAATCAATCCATGCCTCCACAATCTCCCTCATCCCACAAGCAAAAGAGCATATCCAAACTTGTTCCTGGAAAAGCGGTGTGCATACTCTTGTTTTGAACAATATGGACAAGGCCTTAAGGGCTAGAGGGGAGAGGTCACTACAAAATGCTTGCCGTTAAAAGAGATTTAACTCTTCGGTTATTTCAGTTCCAGAAGTACCTCTGAGTTCAGCTGACATTTCCCCTCCCCTGAGCATTCTATTGAAGATTTACTTGTTAGAAGTTGCTCACAGAGGAATTTGTGGATTTTGAGGCTGGGTTTTGGTTCTGGATCTTTTCAGCAACTGATAGAATAGAATTGAATACAGTATTTCAGTTGGAAGAGTCCTACATCAACCATCTAGTCTAACTGCCCAGCCACTTCAGGGCTGACCAAAAGCAACAGCACGTTACTAAAGGCACGGTCCAAATGCATCTTGAACACTTACAGGCTTGCAGTATTGACCACCACTCTACGAAGCCTTGTTCCAGGGTTTCACCACCCTCTTGGTAAAGAAATGCTTCCTCATGTTCAGATTACACCTCTCCTGGGTATCAGTGAAAAGGACAGCAGGAGGCTGTGACAACGGCAAACCATTTCCTAATGAAGTTTCAGTGTTGCAAAGAGGAGAGCTTTAGGCTGCAAGCATGATACAGAGCTGTGCTGGTGCTATCTAACCCCAAAGGCCAGCATAGGTGCAGAATACCTGCCTTCAAACTGCACGGTAAGAGTGACTATAACAATGTTCTCCTCCACAGTAATATCTCTTCCAGTGAAGTTCTTTAGGAACATGGTACTGAAAGAAAACTTAGCTCATCCAAGATGTCCTTGGTAATCTCTGGTTTTATTATTTCTTCTCTGCATCCACTAAGCACCTTCAGTTACCACTGGTAATCACACTGCTAATTAATTGCCAAAACTGTATTTTTCTCAATTGCCCTATTAAATTAAGTATAACATTGTTTCTGCATCCTCTGTTTTGACAGAGCTGTGAGCTGCCACTAGGAAAGTAGAAATTAATCAGATGTTATCAATAAACCATAGAAACATCTTTTAATCTGCCTAATCCTCTTTAAAATGTAAATACAGTAATTCTGTAAAATGACATTGACTAAAATTTGAGTGAGCAATAGAAATGGTATATGAAAAAGATAAACCTAGAAAACTGTTACTTTTTACAGTCCACCTGATATAATTAAAGCAATTTAAACAGTGACAACATAAATCATCTGCTTCCCAAATAAACATTCAAGTGAATTTCTGTAGTACAACTTTTTTTTTTTAATTTTTGAGTTACTCAAAAACTACTCTATTTAGTGTTTGCACATAGAAATTCTGGAAAATGACATCTGAAGTCATTAAGGCTAGGAAAATAGTTTGTTTCCTGCTAACAGGTGCACATCTCCCTCCTGTAATATTTATTCAGTGACCATCAATGTTTTTCTACAACTAAAAACAAGCAACAAAACGGCAAGGCTTAGCTCTGTTTTTGTCACTGCTTGTTTTCAGTTGCATTACCTCGGTGACTACATAAGAGAAAACACAAGTCTGGAGGTGCGTTACAGATCCTGTTCACACAGATGTAACTGAACTGGCATTTTATTCAGCATGTTGTCCACAGAAGGAAGCCACGGTAACCCATTAAAAGCAAACAAGTTCCTCCATCACATGGCAGAGACGGCAATAAACCTCCAAGCAAATGCGCTACGCTTTGGAAATATCCACAAAATGCCCTAGGAGTCATCATGGTATTGCAGCTATTACTTTCATATGAAAATCTACAAGTACATGAGGTGTGTTTCACAAGCTATGGAGAAACAATTGTTTCCACTTACTGGAAACACAATAAATCAGTGGCTTGCTTAAGCATTATTAAGCATGCGAGAGAAAACACTCCAGATATAAAGTCAGGACTCAAAATGCTTACAGTTATGACTAGAGTTTCTACCAGCTTTCCCAAACTAACTTTTGAGGATGGTTCTTCAAACTACAGAAACTGTTGCACCTGCAATTCAAAAAGGGCACATATTACCCTCTCACCCTGAAAATTATTTTGTCCCTCCAAAATTTTTAATATCCTTCTCTCCTAAACTTAAAATTATCAGCATCACATTCCCACAATACTTCAGATTTCAAAAAAACCTCAAATGCCTTAAGTATCTCTGAGATATAGGTATGTGCCAAGAAACAAAACTTCTTAGATCTAGATCGCTATTTCCAATTGACATGAATTTTTAAGCTCACTTAATACCTATGTCCTTTACTTATCCCAGTGAGTGTCAGTTTGGGCTTCAAAAGCAAAACACTAAATCTCAAACATTTAAGTCAAAGGAAATTTCATGAAACCACTAACAAAAAAAGTCTTTTAAGAAATCAAGCACGAACTATGGCAATGTTATAACAGCATCCAAACTGGTGAATAGTATCTGCTGTTTTAATCAGTTAGGTTTCCACGTGGTGTGCAGCGTCAGTAGCAAGCTGCAAAAGGAAACGTGCTCTCTTCAGCAGTCTTGTATTTGTTTTTATATAAAATAACTTAATCAGAACACACACTGTTGTTAGATTTCTTCCAAAGTAATTAAATAACTATTCAATGCCAATTAATCACAGTTAAATAAGGGTCTGTCACCAAAGTGCTATGTACACATTTCAGACTATTTAATGGTCAAATACTTGGCAGTATCAAAGTTAAACAATGATTCATTAAATCTCCTCCCCTACACAATAGTTAGGCTAAACTTGAAGTGAAAGAATCAAAACTCTTTTGTTCTCCAATGAAAGAGACATCAAACCTCAGTATGTGATATTCTTTTCTTCCTTACTCTGTAAACTGCTTTAATTGCACAAATCAGAATGTGTTCAGGTGCTACATACCCACTTTGCTTCTGCAAGTACCTACTGATACTTTGGAATAGATGTTCAAACCTATCATTCAAATAATGAAAACACTTGACAGTGTGCCACGCCTATTTAAAATGTTTATACATACTTTTATCATGAAAGAAATATAATCCAAATTGAATCAACACTCAAGATGTAAACACCAGAAAAGGATTTTTTTTTAAACAAGAAACTAGGATCCTCCACCGGAGCAGTCAAATGCCACCCATATCATTCACTGTTGTGCAATCTAAATTCCAAGGACCTTAAGAGCAGCACTACATTATTTTTAAATGTATTTGGCATTTTTAGTATTCTTTGGCCAGGGCATTCACTGAAATATGCCTGTGTAACACAACAGAGTAGGCAGACTGACTTTCTATACCTTGCAAAGGTATAGTTTACAAAACCTTTACACCCACTTGCTTCATCACACATTGCAGAAATACTTTGTCGCTACTTCTCTAGTTCACTGATTCGCCTCTCTGGAAAAGAAAAAGGGCTTTAGAGAAGGACCTTCTACAGAAAGAAAGACTTTGCCACTTGTATTTGTACATGTGTGCATGGGTGCACACCCTTGAATTTTTTGCCTCCTCAGAGATCAGGCTAGTCTTCAATGCAGAGAATTTTAATTGCATCACACTTTTTACTTCAATATACAAATGTTATTAGTTTAGTACTGCTTTGCAGAGTAACCTAAACTTCTCCACAGCAATTTGCCTAACTATCAATTTCCATATACTGCATTTACCAGGTGAAAAATAATAATCAAAATGTCTTTATCTACTTTGAAACAGTGAAGCCAGAATACAACCCCACTGCCCAACTTCCATAAAAAAAAAAAAAGTAACAAACATTATTGTCTCCCACTCCTCACTGCAAACTTGCAGAAACCCATCTAAAGGCAACCTGTAGTGCTAGGAATGGATTCAAGAAGGTATTTAGTCACGCACGATACCCCGACGTTAGCTCAGTTGGTCAGAGCGCGATGCAAAGAACGTCAAGACTGTGGGGTCAATCACTGCGTGGGCCATTTGCTTAAAAGCTGGAGTCCCTTCCAACCCAGAATATCCTGTGATTGTCTGGATAGCTAAAAGTGAGCAATTCCAACTTTGACTGCAAGTATACTCGAAGGCAGTCATACCAAAGAGATGCTCATCCAGGCTAGGACAACTTTAATATACAACATTAATATATCCTTGACAGACACCCCAGAGACCTGACTTCAAGGAGAAGCCTCTCGTGCACCCCCCTGGACACCACACATGGCGGCACTGCCCGAACGAGGGAGGCAGAGCACTGGTGCCAGGGTGGCCGGTCACCACAGCGGGCTGCCAGCGCTGCGCTCGTGCCCTGCAAGACCACGGCACAGCTTGTGCCGGCGTACCACAAAGAGAGAAATCAGGCACTCCACAGGCTTGCAACGCAGCTTGTAACACCAAAGCCATTTTAAATGAATGAATGCACGGTAGTAAAATAATGCTCTCAATT
Source organism: Serilophus lunatus (assembly GCA_013399895.1). NCBI lineage: Eukaryota > Metazoa > Chordata > Aves > Passeriformes > Eurylaimidae > Serilophus > Serilophus lunatus. The sequence goes on from VXBA01003207.1 coordinate 577,841, forward strand.
GTACGTGTGTTAATAAAAGCCTACTCAGAAGGTAGGAATGGAAGAAATAGCTGCACAGAACTGGGTACGTTTAAACGCCCACCCATTTAACTACATTGAACACACTGCCCATTCTATCAGTGGTACAAATTGGCAGCTCCCCACGTATCTTGCTGTTAAGCTATGGCATTCAGTGACTGATAAGCCTTTACCCATGCTCAGTTCACACACATATGCCGAAAAAAAGAAGAAGCAAAAAAAACCTGCTGCAACTACAAGCAGCCTGCCGTTTCATTAAAGCAATGACAAAGTGGATTGTCCATATCAAATGTTGGCAGGAAGCAGACATTACATCAACCTTGTAAAATGCAACTATGAAATCAACAAAATAATTAAAGATGGATTACCGACTTTGAAAGGAATTGTAAGTTTGTGAAATATTTCTTCAGAAAGAAATCTGGAAATGCATCTCCTGCATAGCTGTCAATTACTGATCTACTCTGGCTTTTCTTCCCTATTTCTACAAAGAAATGTCAAAAGGTCTGTTATCTTTTTTAATGTATGTTTAGCACCACATGTCCACACAAACTGCCATATACAGCACTGTCGTCTTCCCCACAGGCATCCTATAAATATAAATAAGAAATTCTACCCCATTTTTTTTCTTCAGCAGCCTGAAACTGATAGGAATATTATCACTTTCTTAGACATTTGCAAATAGGTACAGTGGTTCTGGGCCAAAATATGCTGAGATCATAATATCCATTTATCTAAACTGCCAGCATGTAATGAATTCAGGTGGGATGCCTTCTATCCAAATTAATTTACTACTTGAAAAGGACTTTTTACACAAATGCTGTCAAACAAGAAAACAGTTAGGAAAAGAGAAGAAAACACGAACACTGTGTTTGATCTTATTTTTAAGTATAGGATTTAAAGAAAGGAGGATAACTACGATAAAGATAAGAATGGAAAACAGGCTTCTTCGGAAATGAATTTCCATTTTTACTGCTGATGGAGATGTCTGCATTATCTAGTAGGAATATGTTGATCCTAACTGTAAACTTGTTTCTTGAGCTTTCTAGTCCATACATACAGTATTTTAATGGCCTACTGATTAGAATTACTCTCCTGTGAAAAATCAAAACAGGTCAATGCTCCATGTAATTTGATTTATTCTCTCACTAATTTATGTGGTACAGTAGACTTGTTTTTTTCATGGGTGTGCTCAGAACAGCATGAGTATTAACATCAGTTGTCACCAGACAGTCTCCTGACTTAAGATACAATACAGAAATTATATAAAGCCTCCATTAAAAAAAGAAGCCCACAAAGGAAAAACTTGATTGTGCAGGAGGAAGACAGAAAAATAACTTTTCTTCTTTCTGAAATTGCTTTCGTGACAAATATCAAAATATCTTCTGCATCATAACTGCCTTTCATATTGTATCTCATTACCAATTAACCAAGTTGGTTACAATTCGATCTGTAACACAATTCACCAAACAGAATTTAACTTTGGTGCTGTATTATACTTCCTAACAAAATGATCTTTTTTTAAAAATGCATGCTAGAGCTGAAATAATATATTCATTACCAACTTTCAAATTAATGATCAGTACAATGATACCCTCATCCCAATAATTAATATTCACAGGTTTTTTTCCTTTGTAATTTATCGTGAAAGTTTCAAAACCATTCAAAAGTACAAACTTCTGACAATATATTGCGGTTTTAGCCTATAAACTTAGTATAAAGCTCCATCTCTGCTTCATAATTGAAATGACAGTGGGAGCAGACACCTGCACTCCCAACTCCTGGAGTAATATTAAACGTTTTTTTATGGAATCCTGTGATGACAACTGCCTGAACAAAGTTCTAAGAATTTTAGAAGCTAAGCTCTGGACATCCTCTCTGCTTCTTTTTATACTCATTTACCAAAGCTATTCGAAGTTATCCTGAGTTTAAAGAATAAATTCTACATTTACACATACTGAAACAGAAAAATCCAAATAACCTAAAACGAAGCCACCAAATCAAATGTATTGCTGTAATACAGCAGAACTTGATTTCTGCTGTGTAGTAAAATATAAGCAACACAACATTTTTAAGGGACACAATCCAACTGAACCAAAACAAAAAAACCCCAAACACATTTCTACAGAGGTAGAGGTTACAGGAAAAGTTACAACAGGCCCCCTTCCCCTCCCTGAAGGGGGAAAAAGGAAATTAAAAAATGGTGGCCATTTGCAACTTATCAACTGGCCTTTAAAAAGATGTCAAGTCATATAGTATCAACAAAACTTTCTGTTGATTTACACCACCCTTATTTTCTATTCCAGATGTAAAGTTACCTACTTCAACTTCTCACCACAATATAAAGCACCACTATAATAGAAACCTGAAACATTATTAACAAAGTGTAGTACTATATTGACTTTTTAATAGCAAAATCATGAATTTAATTCTTCGCTAAAATATTTAGCCACAAATGGTACCACTTCTGAAAGAGCATTTGTGCAGTACAGTTTTCTTTTCTGCTACAAATCCAACTGGAGTTGAAAATATGTCCAAAGTGCTGCTTTGCTGGAGGAGGGGTTTACAAGGAATTAAACTGAATACTACAAATCAGGATAGACTTAAATATATGAATTTTGTTGCTGGAATTTTTTACATGAGAGGGGAAAAACAGCTTCCAGAGCTATTTTCATATTTAAGGGCTATATATAAATATACATCAATGCAAGAATTAAAATAAAAATGAAAATATATGCCACCTTTCTAGTAAGGTTTTTCCAGTAACAAAATAGTGTTTTCCCGTGCTATTTAAATTATCAAGACTAAATCCAGAATAGGCTTGAAACACTGCATTTCAAAAAATATTGAGGGGATCTCACATAGCTCTTGCAAATCTGCTCATATTTTTTGGTTTTTTTTCTTATCATTCTATTTCATAAAGGTAATTTATATAGTAAGAATCTTAATTTGCTTGTTTTCAATTGTTTGTCTCTCCCCTTCTTTTTTAATTGGTGTTCAAGTTAGAAGGATTCAATCATCACTCCAAAAAATGACAATGACCAAGAAGGACATTATTGAATACAAAGAATTTGACTCCTGAAATCTTAGTTGGAAGGTATTATATAGCTGACATAGTTATCATTCCAAAAACAAATATTACCCTGTATTTTACCAACCATATCTATTCAGATTCCCTCCCACACATAGAAGAGAGTGATTGTGATGTAGTCCATCGAGCTTCAATGCATTTTTTCCTGTCCCACATGAAATGTCATTACTAGAGAACTCGAAACAAATTCTGATATAGTTATCAGAAAATAAGAACTGTGTCCCATTCAGTCTGCTGTGCAAGTAATCAAAGCATTTGCTTGGAAAAACCGCTGTTTGTTACGGAAGCCACACCCCATACCCCCATCCTCTGTGAAAATAAAAATTTTCCTTCAATGTAGATGTTTTAAGCCCCACATTAAAGGGACATAAAATTTAGAACCAACTATGGTCACAACTCAGGTACCATTCACAAAACCACAAAAGATACAGCGGAAACCTGTCATCCTGTTTATAAAGGTGTAACAAAGCCCAGAGGTCAGGGCACTTACATGAGAAGCAAAGGTAGGGTAGAGATGCGAGGGAACGTGTTATTTTTACCACTCTAGGAAAAAGCACTGAAGGTGGGTCACCCATCTCTCCAGTGAGTGTGTTAGTTGCTCTACTAGAGGCACTTCTACTGTAGGCCTCCTTCAGTCCCTGCTCTTGAAGCTGCTTGCCATTTGGACTAATCAGTAAATAAGTATGGCAAAGGAAGAAGGCAAGCAAGTGCGTGCCTGAAGGCTACAGCAATCAGCATGGGAGGGCCAAAGCTGGGATCAAATCTTTTTGGGGGTGGGGGGGCCTAATTTAGGGCATGGAATGGTTTCTTTACAATTGAGTGAGCCGTGGGGTGTAAGGAGGACTTCACCTCCTCTTCTGTTTTGTAATTGGCACCAAACTCCACTTGCAAATCTCACCTGGGAAACAATCAAAAATCTTTTGGCCCAGAAAAGCTGAAGGCAACCACATCCCACATGTTTTATTCTAGCAAGGAATCTTTCCAAAAGAATATAGATGTAGTCTGACAATGCATTTCTTAGTGGCATCATCTTCTGGGGGAAAAAAAAAAATCACTATGAAGTAAACTTCTAAACTATAATTAACAACATTGAAATAAAATCAAATGAGAAAAAACACCTGAAATATGACCTCCTCTCTACTGTATATCCTATTCATCACATTAAAAGAATTACATTTGAGTAATTATTAAATGCTAAGCATTTTGAAAAATTATATTGCATTGGCCTATGACTCCACTGTACTCATCACTGGGCAACTACTAAAAGGTTCCATCTCAGAAAAAAAAAAACAAAAAACAAAACACACTACAAATAAGGAGCTACAAATGAGGAGTAAGTAGCTGATCATACTAAGTACATTAGTAGTGAAGAAATCAAAACCAAAGAACCTTTAATGTTCATTTATAAATATACCTTAAATTCATCCCCCTAGACTTTTTGACAGCTGAATGCTAGAGGTTGAATTATTTTAAAAATACATGCTTACATATATGTGTTGCTTAATAATAAAGAAAACCCAAAAGTAATCCTATAATTTTCTAATTTTTCATGGCTTTTAAATAATAAGAAACTTAGAATGATAATTTAACAGCAACATTTCTTCACTTTTCTATAAATGAAGAAAAAAATTCACACACATCTAGGAGGAAAAAAATTACTTCACTGAATAGTCAGTCAAGCAAAAGTGAATACCATTTACAAACACTTGTCTTTGTTCAGTTCAAAGACAGACTTCACTATGAAGCTCTGATTTACAGCTCTCCACCACTGTGAACTCCTCAATAAATAAACAGGCTAAAATAAAAAAGTGCCACTCTAAACAAGGGAGTCCTGAGAATGCTGCCATTTGTTATTTCCATGACAGAAACACCCAAAAGAGGATTAATGTATCTGAAGTGGGAGGCAGAGGCTCACTAGTATGCATGCTGGACCATCACGCAGCCCTGCCCTGAAGAGTATCTTGTGTCAGTTAAGAGAAACCAGCACAAATGACTATAAAAGGAACAACAAGCAAAGGGAAGATGTAGCATTAAGCTGGAACAGAAAGCTGCAGGACAAGATGTGTGCCTTTTTGCCTTTTTTTTCTTTTAAAGTACAGGAACACAAAGGGGTCACGGAATTAATGAGTATCTCCACCCGTATGTTTAACTACTGTCAGTGTATATACTGTGGTTACAGTGATACTGACATATCTTGAGGGATGATTTTAAGATGAAGAAGAGCCCGCCTATGGATGAACTTTACTGCACAGAGAGCAGGAAGTTACTAAGATGTAAGCGTGAAAGAAAAGCGAGCAAACAAAACAATGAGGGAGGGAGTTAAAAATACTGGAACGTGCCAACAGTTTCAGTTACCAGGTGCCGAAATAGTGTAAGCTTTGAATGGGAAGAGGACTAATGCTCAAATCAAGTCACACTGCTCTCTACAACTCTGTTAAACTCTCTCATGGTACATTTGGGGGCCATAACATCAAGAAAATTCTTCTCTCCATCTGGCCTTGGGGAGGAGCTGCAAGACAGAACTGTCAAGAGACTAGCTGGTAGTAACAGTCACAGAAGTTGCCAAACTTGGGATGTTTGGATACTAAGAGAGCTTTCTGTACATATTGACTTGAATTTTTGCCCTGGGCAGACAGACTGCTTGCATTTGTCCTCTCCTTCACCCTCAGTTTCATTCCCTGCATACACACTCGCTGTTTCCTCTCTTCCCCCTTGCTTCAACATTGCTTCTTCCATTCCCCTTCCTCATGGAGTGGCACAAGCTCTAGGTACAAATACGTACACTCGAAAAAGAGAACATCATCCAAGGCATAGGCACATGCCATCCACAACCAAGTCACGGAGCCCAACACAGCAAGGCACAGGCTAGGAAGTGTGGAAGAGCTGGAGACAAAGCAACTGAGAACAGAAGGTGAACAGAAGGTGATGGCAACATTTAAACCAGAACCAGTTTGAACTGATGTCTTGGAAATGCTGCGTGACAAAAAGAGACCGATAGGGGAAGTACAATAATGACACATGAGCCATAAAGGCAACAGAAAGAATGATTTACACGAAAAAACACAGGAAATACAGCAAGCGAGCAATCAGGTTCTGAAATAGTTCCCAAACCAAAACTGTGCAAGCCAAAAAGCCACTGCCACCTGAAGGAAGATAGCAAAGTGCATCCAGGGCATACTGCACAACCACAAGCATTAGACACATACAGACTATTCACAAGGTTATCCCCTTGACAGATGAGGCAAGACTTACTACCTATTTAAAGAGATGCCTTTAGAAAACAATTCTTGCTTTAAACTTCTCTAATGGGAGCATATTTCACTCTGCTAACTACAGAACTGCAGGGGCAAAAGCCAGCTGTGTCTCATTAGTCTTCAGAGTATACTCTGATTAGTTTGCTTAATTTCACTCATGCAGGGTCTTAAAATTTCACAGGGCCAATTAAGATTACAGGTAAAGGCATTATCAGTAAAAGTTTTCTTCCTTCCTTCAAAATAAGAATGTCTGTCATTGAATCCTAACAGTTCACGTATTTATTTATGCCTTCATTTTCTTTTCCTGATACTCATTTTCACTACAATTTGGTTTTGTTAATTTTTTTTAAACCAGCAGCTTCTCTGCTGAAACTACATCAGACACATTAGGATGAAAGATGTTCCAAGACTGCAATGAACTGGACACCTGAGGAGCCATGTAAAGACTATGACGAAAATATCTATCACTGAAGTATCTATATTTAATATATAAACCACTATTAAATCTTCTCATGGACCTAAAGCACAATTCAGATTTTGTAATAAGCACTACAAGTTTTGCAAATAATCATTGATCATAGTCTGATCCCAGACATTTTGGGAAACGTAATTTTAAAACAACTGTTTTGCCATTATTCTGCTTGCAAAAAGACACTATCCAAATCTCTGATATGGCAGGATTAAAATGGAAAAAATACTCCTACAATAATGAAAGCAAATGACAGAAAAACATGTTGTGTTTTTGCTTCCCTCTTCAAAAAACAGCATGAGCACAGAACTTGATTCTGGATCAATCTGCAGATACATCGCTAAAATATATGAAAGAAAACAATATGTCTAGGCAAAAAAAAATAAAAAATCCAACACCCAAAAGGCAAAACTGTGTCAGTAAACCAACCACTATTAATATTATAGAGTATTAATTAGTAGCAACTTAACATGGTAGTTATTTAATGACCCTATTTGAAGAACAAATGTTGGCTCTGATGGTTTTCAAAACATAGCTTAACTTCAGAATGCATATGAAAAGCATCCAATAAACTTTTCACCACAGCTGAATGGTATTTACAATGCCTCTTAACTCTATGAATGTCTGTTTTGTTCCCTGACTCTAAATAAGTCCTTACATAGCAATTCACATTCCAAATACGGACGCATTCAGTTCCTAAAGTTCTTAGCGGCCAACTATACAGTGGTCATGCTTTCAGAAAGAAGTTGCAAACAAGTTTAAGTGTCTGGATCACTCTGAAAACGTTTCAGGACCTTCTGGACAACAGGGGGTTTGTTCCATTTTCGGAAGAAAGGTAACTGAAATGCCTCTTGACATGAAGGTTTTGTAACATTTCATAATCCAGTGTTTTTCTGGAAAACTGTCATAATCATAGTTGGTATACAAAATGCTGGTCTTACAAAACAAAAGTCCCTAGTACAGCACAATGTCTATTCTACTTTCCAGATGATTCCTTACCTGAATAGGGTACCACATTCATACCTGCAGATGCCTGTCCACAATGGACCAGCTGGTATGATGAGGACCTAAATTAAGTCATGACATCACAAATTACCTGAACAAGAAATCAAAATAAAAAATTAAACCAAATCTGAAGAATGTCATAAAACTGTATCTCTCAAGTCTTACCACTCGCTTGGGCCATATTTTTTCCTTCCCAGTGAATTCTGACACTCAAAGGACCACTATGCTCAGAAAAAAGATCCTAGAAGAACTGAAAGGTTCTGACATCAGAGAATTTAAACTAGCTGTGAATCCCCTTAAGGAGGAATGACTCATCTCCTAGGTTTAAATTAGATTATCAACCAAGTGAAACAGCACAGTAAATCTACAATAAAAGATGAATGCCTACAGGAAAATAATTTTTGCCCCTAGTGGTAGATGCTTGAACTTTAAAGGATCTGAGACTAAGCTCTTTGTCTAAACCTTCCTGACAGAAAACAACTGACATAACATCTTCAGTTGGCCCAACTTTGCTCCACACGCCAGCCAGATGGAAACAGTATCTAAACCCTGTAAATGAAAGTATATTGTCACTTCTAAACCAATTGAGGATCAAACAATTCACAGAAACCAAGACGTATTTTGCTGACAACTAAGCTCTAGCACCAAGACTTGAGATTCAATGAAATTTGACAATTGTGAAGAAAAAGGCTTTTGTTTGACTAAGTCTGAAACATTTGGAAGAATCAACAGAAAATCAGAAGACCAAATTAGATCGAAGAGCCTTTGAGGATAAAATTCACTAATGAAAATAACTGCCTCGCTTGCTCCGTTTGTTCCCTGAATTGCTTTGGTATTACAGTAGAAAAGCATACAGCAAGAGGAAAATTTGTTCTAAGGAGCAACCACCACACTTCCTTTTACAAAAACAGCATACTCTGTGTACCCTACTGGCTAAGGTCCATTATGAAGAACCACCGTCTGCTTAAAGATCACATCAAAAGACACATACAAACTCCTGCTTTACACCAAATCCGAGGGTGTGAGAGGTCTTTGAATCCTTTTTTTTCCATGTTGAGAGTCTTACATTTATTGCAACTTAAAGTTTGCAATATGCTGTCCTCACAGATTCAAAGAATGACCATACTCTGTTTTTCCAAGACCCACAGAATCACAGAAACATAGAATGGCCTATGTTGGAAGGGACCTTAAAGACTAACAAGTTCCAACCGCCTTGCCATGGGCAGGGACACCTTTCACTACACCAGGTTGCTCCAATCTCCACTCAACCTGACCTTGAACAATTCCAGGGGTGGTGCATCCACAACTTCTCTGGGCAAGCTGCTCCAACGCTTCAACACTCTCATAACAAAGAATTTTTTTCCTAATATCTAATTTAAATCTACTGTCTTTCAGTTGCACTAACTTGTTCTCCTGCTTGTTTAAATGAAAAATACATAAGATTTCTATTCAAAACACCCCAATGCCTACTTAAAAACTAGTAACAAGCACTCAATAGGTATTTGCCATCTTGTATCTCATGAGAAGTACAAACAATAGAAGCAGAGCATAAAGGTATTAACAAATTAAGCAATGCTTGCAGTACTAAATTTTAAGCATCTCAAATCACTTCAGAAACTTGGGATTTGTATTTCACTAAATGCTTGTATCTCTACCAAAAGTACATAAGAATATTGCATTATTATGTGGCTAATATGGGACAACAAATAATTAAAACCTATTTTTCCACAATAATTTTTCTATTTTTCAAGCAAACACATACTTCTGGAAAATGTCAGGTTGGACAATTCTACTTCTGAAAACTCAGCAGGTGAACAAAATCATCATATAAGCCCTCACAATCAGTGAAAAACACTTATTTCTGAATGTATTGGGGTTTCTGTGGCTGGGTTTTGGTAGCAGGGGCGAGGGAGAGGGGGTGGTCTAGAGAAGGCTTCTTTAAGAAGCTGCTGGAAGCTTCCTCCATGTCCAACAGAGCCAATGCCAGGCGGCTACAGGCCAGACCTGCTGCTGGCCAAAGCCAGGCCAATCAGGAGTGAAAGCAACACCTCTCTGATAACATATTGAAGAAGGAAGAAAATAAGTTAAAGGTTTAGATGAAGATGGGAGCCAGAGAAGAGCAGAATAAGAACATGCGAACAACAATGCAGACACCAAGATCAGAGCAGAAGGAGGAGAGGAGGTGCTCTAGGCACCAGAGCTGAGGTTCCCCTGCAGCCCGTGGTGAAGATCATGGTGGAGCAGCTGTGCCCCTGCAGCTCATGGAGGACCACAGGGGTGCAGAGATCCACCTGCAGCCTGTGGAGGAGCCCACACTGGAGCAGGTGGATGCTGGAAGGGGACTGTGACCCCATGGGAGGCCCATGTTGGAGCAGGGTCCTGGCAGGGACCTGCTGACCCATGGGGAGAGGAGCCCACACTGGAGTGGGGTTTTCCTGGTAGGACTTGTAGCCTGTGGGGGACCCACGCTGGAGCAGCCTGTGCCTGAAGGACTGCACCCTGTGGAGAATGACCCATGTGGCATTAGTGTCTGAAGAACTGCTGCCCATGGGATGGACTCACTCTGGAGCAGTTCAGGAAGGACTGTCTCCTGTGGGAGGGACCCCATGGGATGCAGGGGAAGGATCCTCTCTCTGAGCAGTGGCAGAAACAACTGACCATAACTCTCATTCCCGTCTCCCTGCACCATTGAGGGGAAGGAAGTAGAACCTGGAAAGAGGGGAGTGGGGGGAAGGTGTCCTTAAGACTTATTTTACTTCTCATTCTTAAGCTCTGATTCTCTTAATAACAAATTCAATTAATATCCCCACTTGGAGTGTATTTTGCCCATGACAGTGATCAGTAAGGGATCTCTTATGGTCCTTATCTCAACTCATGAAACCCTTTGTTATATTTTTTCTCCTCTGCCTGTTTGCAGAGGGGAGTGAGAGATTGGCTTTAGTGGGTACCTGGCATCCAGCCAGGGTCAAAACACCACACTGAACAATCAATTCTAAACACTGTCCTTAAGCCTTTAGTAGTAGCTGAGCAACATTGCTTGTTAAATTGAGGTGCAGCAGAGTGTATTTTTTCTTATCTGAATTAAAAAAAAATACACTGGGATTGTTTTTTCCATTTTTTCTCTTGGAGAATTTTTGGGGATTAAATGTAAGCAGTGTTTAGTGAATGGCTTTGAATTCAGTATTAAACCATACTTGTACCTTAATTATAAAAAAAAGATCATTGTCACTACACATTTGGAATATTAAAACTTGTCAGCTTCATGAAAACCTCAAGGCATTTTTTTCTCTCAAACTCGGCTTTATTTTGAAAGCACTCTTTAGATAAGATTTCTCAATATTAGAATAAGTCTAGCTAACTAGTTTCCTGTTGAAAATATTGAAGAAAAAAATGTCCTCTCTATACTGTTAGTTTAATAGAAAAAGGTAAACCATCTATATTGCACAGTTCCAGGGCTTTCAATTTGCAGAGGTTTCTGAAGGTATCTTTTGTCCTAAATGAACACCATTTTTTTTTTCTGCAATGCCAAGGGAACATTAGCTAACTAAAGTCAACTAGTACCAACTCTTTCTTAAAACATTTTACCATTTTTTAGTCAGAAAATACCAGAAATATTCTGGAAAGCTAACAGTAATTGTTTACTTTTAGCTGGTCATTTACACAGGAGACACTTGTTCAAAGAGAAGGCTGGTAATGAAGGAATGCAGAAAGGAAAGAAGTATTGTACTAACCTCAGGCAAAGTATATGCTTTTATAAATATGTATTTTTAATATATACATATGTGTATATACATATATAAATAAATATTAAAAACATGGTTCATGTTGTTCTCTTAAATTTAGTGGTACTTTTAGAATCCTGACCATTTTAAGACACTCATCTTTAAGCATACGGACAGCTACATAGATGAATGCCCACACTGTAGTGGGTAGGAAAGACAGATCTTCTCCAGCAAGATTTTTTTTTTTTAAAAAAATAACACTGGTGTTCTAAATAATATCATGGAAGAGCCTCTCTATCACAAACATGCTAAATCTAGGCTAAAGTTAATCTATGTGAATAGCCTTCTTTTGTTGGCCATTCCTTACTACACATGCTCTTCAAACTGGAATCCTAAATGGCTAGTAAACAGAACTAATCATGGATTTGAAGTACTACTATTTAATGCCAGAAAATTGTATATTTTTCTTACTGAACCCTTAACCCCCACTACTGGCAGGATAATCTTACCATAATCAAGATGCCATTTGTACTTCATACTCAACAATAAATTAACCAAGTAAGCACCACATAGCAAACTTGATCCAAACAGGGACAGGAACTCCAGCACTTCATTTTGTTTTTAGTTTCTCCTTTTGCAAACTCAAAGAAAGTTAGGCTTCTATCTCATTAGGTGATGCACAGATTTACACATGTTTATAGGTCATACCAAAAACAGAAGGTTTTTCACTGAGTTGCCAAGCATTAAGGATATAGTCCCCTATTTCACTGAGAGGGAAGAGATCTAGCAAACACCAGTGACAGCAACAGTACTTCAGAAGCTGTTCATTATCCTAAGTAATGAGAAGACTGCTGCATATAAAACATTTAACATTCTAACCCAAATCTCTCTAAATGAAGACAGACACGACCTTTTCTTTCTAAAGATCAGCATGACATATTCTAAACAAAAAACAAGTGCTCTGGAAAAAGAGATGAATGAGATAGTGTAAAGTTTACAGCTTTAATTGTTCACCTTGCAAAAGAGAGAGAGAGTTAAAAAAACAACACTGAGCAAATGCCCCTGACATTTAATCACTTACTGTCCTCTGGGCATGTCCTAGAAAGGATTGGGCAGGAACAGTATTCCTGTATGAGAAATTAATTACGACATCTTAAGAACAGATGTAGGAATTTTGCCTGAAATTTAGATTCAAGTGTATTTGTTCTGGGTTGTCAACATTCAAAGTCATGAACATGAAATTATGTTGAGAAACAAATACACACAGGGACAAAGGAACATGTATTCCCAATGAAAGGAAGCTTACCACAAAGCAAAGGGTTTTTTCTTGCCTACACATGAATTAGCAATATTCTGAAGTGCATCATTTGCATATTAAACAGACAATATCTTCATTAAGGAAAAAAGGTTTACCACACACACAGAGAAATCTCATCACATCTGATAAAAAAGTGAGGAAAAGTTAGTCCATCTATCCTCCATCTAATATATCTTATAATTGCCAACAAGAACATCCATGTTCCAAATCTTCACCTTCTCAGATTTCCAAGCACCTCCAGATTATTCTGCACTGTCTGTCCTAACACTAACTCAGGCTAGTGAGGATTTATATTTGAAAGAGGGCAGGACATATGTAGGAGACAGTGAAAAGGGGTTGGCAGAGATGGAAAAGTAGCATTCCATGACACATAAAGCAGAGAATGAATTCAGGTACACAGTGGATGAAAACTGGCAAGGACAATGCCAGTGGACAGAAGAACCATGAACTTAGGAGTTTAACTTCAAACTTCTTCTGAGTTTACAATGTCATAATGTTGCACAAGCAGCACATGATAAAAACTCAAGTTTGAAAAGTATTAGTGACCTCTATAGTCTTTTTTTCTAACTAGCAAATGAGGAAGGATGAGGGGATCCTACAATGAGAAGACAAACAGGTCTTCAAACAGGCTGAAACAGTCATCAGTTAGTCTTCTGCAACAAAGTCCGACACAAAACCAAAATCACCTCCTGAGCAAAAAGGATACTTTTACTCTGAACCAAACAGCTGAGAATTAAGACTTTGACCCCTTTCTGCCATACAGCAGACAGCCTGCTTTGCATGCTGGCTCTGTGAATACAATTTCCTATGCAATATTTGATGAGTTACAGCTAAAGCAGCCCCAGCTTCCCCAGACTTCCCAGAAATCTCCTCACTCCACATCCTCCCTTTGGGATCGTCACAACAAAACATTCATCTCAAGCTATGGCCACAAAATATGCAAATAACAATCACCTAGGAAAATGTTCAACGGGAACCCAAATTTAAACGAATGTTAAAAAAAACTTCCATGAACTTGCAGTTTCCAGCTTCAAGCTACCTCAAGGTTGGTATTGCCACAAGCAATAATTAATGTTCATTGCCTACTGCAATTCTAATTACAGGACTATTGTCCAGAAACTAATAAAACAAACAAATAAAAAATGTTCTTCATATGCTTGATGGAAAAAACACTTTGAAAAGCACTCTTAAGACTGGTAGATGCCAACATATACAGCATAATGTTGCCTCCTCCAAATATAAAATTATCTTCCATAAAATTACATCAAAAATGAAAACCTGAAAGGGGTCTTGCATATGTATTCACCTGCACACATAAAAATAGCCTCTGACAAAGTATCTAATGATTCTGATGGATTAAAAAAAATACCTGGGGAAGACACGGTGGAAGCAAGCGAGTAATTCTGTACTGTACTATTTGTAAATAACTTGGCAACTACGTCTGTGGAGTTTTTGTTTTTTTAAATTGAACAACACACTGAAGTTGAGTTCGTTTGAATACCTCTGCTTCCACTGTTACTTCTATTCTTTGGGCTTTATTCTGGATTGCCAAAACAGGCAGATTCACATACAACATCCATTCTTTTCTACACTAAAATTTTAATTTTGGATCAAGAAGTGCCTTTTGTTTCCAAACACTCTACAGGATCACCACAGGCACAAACTAATCTTCACTTGTTGCATAATCTGCAAGATGCTGGCAATCTGAAAAAAAAAAAAAACAAACCCTGAGTAATTAATTCACCCAGATGCTGCAGTGCAGATTACCTTGGATCATCTGGGAGCAAGAATTCTGTGCAGTATGAACCAGAACAGTGCTAATGAAATGAGTTTGCACTGTGATAGTATTTATTTTAATTTTCAGCTGTTCCAACAAACCAAAAAAACCAAAACACACCACAAAAATGGGCTGGTTTCTCTGTGAACACCATAGTGATCTAACTGTGTCTGAGTGTCTACCAGGGACAGCAATGAAAGGTTATGGCACAGCAAAAAAGCCCAGGAAACCCAAGAGCATGATGCGTATGGCTCTCACCTGGGATGGGAGAGTCACATGTTCAAGGCCCTTATTAAATCAGAGAGGGAGATCTGGACTGCCTTTCCCATGTTCTACATACATGGTCTCACAACTGCTCTTCTTCAAAATAATTTCTTTTTTCCCTTTT
>VXBA01003207.1:592920-640072 GCA_013399895.1 Serilophus lunatus
TTTTTTTAATCCTTATGCCTTCTTCCAAGGTGGAATGGAAATATGCTTCACTAAGTTTTTCCTCATTTCTCAAAAATGTTTATTTCCTATGCAGAAGAGGCACCCATGCACAGCAAAAGAGAAGATTCTATCCATGAGGCACATCCAATCCCCACTATCCACAGGAGTCATAGCAGCCTCCTGCAATTTCTAAGCAGATTATTATAAATAGCAAAAAAGGTATATCTTTAAAATAGTTATTATCAAAACAAACAAAAGACTCCATTTTGGATTACCTCTAAAAGGTTATTTGTAACTACATCACTTCAGCTTTTTTAAGCCCCTTGCAGTCCATCAATATTATAGCACTCTCTCCCTCTGTTTTCAAGCATCTCCAACAAACATTTCCTTCCTCCTTGCCACAAATCTCAGCAAAACAGCCTTCCATCTATGGAACACTGAAAGAAAACTCCCATTTTATTTTCCCATTACACTTGCAGGAAGGGGATGTCTCTGAACAGTTTCTGTGCAGTCTTCTAAAGCCAGTATTTTTAATCAGGCTTCTCTGCCTCAGTCGACATTCCATGCCTCCTTTTTGCTCAGCTGAGGTGGGGTGAGAGCAGCTCTCTGTAGTTGCTTTAGCAAATGAAAACAATGGACTTTCCAGTATCTGGGCAGGTCAGCATATGGTCAGAAATGAGTTTCGCAGCAGGCCATTTTCCCCACCAGGAAATCTTAATGTGAAGAAGATAGAAAATCTCTATGAATGGACGTGAAATCTTGCGCCAGGAAAGCAGGAGACTGCACTTGGAAGTGGCTGTCAGTACAAGCTTCACACTATTTCCCTGTCCAATAATGTCCTGTCCTCTCCTACAAACAGCTTTTCCGTAAACCTTTTAATTTTATCTCCCATATTAAGCACAGATAGGGTGAGCACTGACTCGCTGAACTGAAAATGTAATGGGCTTGTCTCATCAGTTTACGGTCAAGTTTCATTCAATTATTATTGTAGAAAAGAATAGGATAGAGTTGAATTACGCTAATAGATAATAAATGTAAACATAACTCCACAGTGTTATTTACTAACTTTAAAGACTACTCCTATAGCAATCAACTTTATAAGGCTCCTGACAGAATCATAATGGTGATAAAACATGTGGAAGCATAAGGGTATTTAAACTCTTAACAAAGCCATGATAACACTAACAGTAAATGAGCAACTCCCACAAAATATCATTTAATAATCACAGCCTGATAAGATTTAAAGTACATATTGCCATTGTTATATGAAAAAACATTAAAAGGTTTTTTATTTAACACAAGTAGCAACCTAACAGGTTTTAATTACCACACCTACTTCAGTGACGAGCTGTTCCACTCAAACACCCAAACATAATATTTACAATGTTGTGTGGTTGTTAAGGATCTTGATGATTGATGGAAGCCATTGTGTTGCCATCTTAATAACAACAAATGCAAGTGATTACCAACACGGAAAAGAGAATCTGTGTTTTTATTTAACAACAAAAGGCTGTCCTATAGGGACTTCTTTTCAACATAAACTAACAAACCTGCACATATGTGAATGTGCTTTAGAGCTTTTGACAGAGTCAAAAACAAAGCTTCTGCTGCTTTAAGGACAATGTATTTTTTTGTGTTAGCTTAAGAGAACATGAAAGCTGTCAAAAGAGCTGGTATAGTTTTTCACAATCCTGCAGAATTCATCTTGACCACAAGTACATATCTGAAAACTGCATCAGAAAGATAGCACAGATCTTGTTTCAGAAAAAAAAGAAAGCAATTGAGTCATTGAGTCAAACAGCAATAGAATACATTTCCTGGCATTGCTACTGAATATTTATATCAGTGACGAATGAGACTACAAACGAAATATCTTAACATGAAGCTTTGCTTTGTTAACTGCATGATATGCCAAAACACCACCTACTGTAAATCACACGGTTTAAGACCAGTATTTCTTGTTTAAACATGCTACTTGTTCAGCAGAATCACTTGTGTGAACAAGCATACCCTAATGTACACTAACTAGCACAGTTTCACTATCCAACTGATAAAGTATAATTTAACAACCTCATTATCAGCATTGTAATTTTCAGACTGCTGAAATATCATATTCGTTGCAAATATTATATGGTTGAAACACTTTAACAACGTTGCCCATTTGACACTTCTGTCAGATAAAATGCAGATAGGCACTTGTGCATTGATGAACACGCTTTTAATCCTATAAAGAAACTTTCTCTGTCAAATTATAGTCATTTCAACACTTGATTTATGAACACTATAATTAAAATCCTTATGCCTTAAAGAAAAACAAACTCTTCATTATAACAACAGTTTTCTGTCACATTTTCATCTTTTTATATTTGTAGTTTGCTTTTATATGCTGCTACCAACTCTCAGCTCAGTATGTCATTTCCAGCTGCCAAAACCAAAACAGAACATTTATTCGTCTTTATAACCCGGTCAAATCTTGAAGTCTAGGTAAGCACCCACAGGAATCAATGTTTATTTAATGCTTCCACAAAGCATATGTGGGAAAAAATATAAATCTGTTAATTTAACAGGTGGACGACAACCGTCACACAATTCAGTGCTTCCCATTTCTAAGAAGACCAGGAATACTGTAAAGTATGCCAAAATATTTTTTTTTCCATCCATGAACTGTCAGAAGCAAGAATTTGGAGAGATACAATCAAAAAAAAAAAACCACAAAGCTGTATTTTTACATATATTTTTGTGTATTGATTCTGCTCCAATCTACATTTTAGACAGATCTCTGGAAGGGGAAGAGATTCCTATTTTATCTAAACAAATTAATGTATATCATTTTTTATTTTTTTTACAGCATCCATCAGCAGAGCAGCAGATTTCAGTTTCCCAAACTCAATGCAATTCAAAATTACACACAATCACTATTAAAACTACCATTATTGAAAATTATGCAGTTACACATTAGTATCTCTTCTCTAATCTCCGTCCTTAAATCCCAGAAAAGAATAATTCATTTACAATCTAAGCAAGTAATCTTGAATCAAATTCCAATGCCTGTCGAAACTAGGATCTCCTAAACTATCAATAAGAAACTAATCTCAAAAGAGTGAAGTCCCAAATCAAGTCATTGCTGCTGAAGTCCTGGCTCCTTTTACCAAGCTTTATAACAAATCTGTTTTGAAATGTTATAAACATCTTGAAAAAGAAATTAAAAGGAATAATGGCTGAAGAAGGTCCCCTTGATGACAGCTGAAGGTCCCCCGGTGGGACTACAGGGTTACCTGACTTTTAGTCACCAACTATAAAAAATGAAGAGGTTCCTGAACTCAGCGCTACATGAAGCCAAAAAGCTTACTGAGTAGAAGATAAGGAGAAAATACCATACTTGCAAATAATAAAGACAACTGAATGGAACCACATTACTATTGCTCAGCAGAGAGGTTGAAAATTCACTCCTCAAATATCACCTCTAAGAACATAACATATGAATTTTGGTATCCTTCTAACAAGCTACTGTAATGCTCGACTGGGATAAAACAGATCATGCTGCCCTCTTGTGCACAGATGTGCACAGAAATCAATCTCTTTATTCCTGCAAGTGACATGTGAAGAAGAATACTTCATTCACTATGAAATAGAAAACATCCACATTTTCCTCCCTTACAGTTACTTTGACATGCATGCCACTCCCTTGCTGGGATATGGATAGAAGAGCAAAGAAGTTTCAAGACAGACAGATTCTACACCCAAAAAAATAAACGAGTTCTGCCAGCAAATGCAGACAAGTCCATTGCAATAAAGCTCAAAATACTATCACTTTAACTATCCATTAAGCTTTCACTACAGCTGTTTAAGTGATGCTGTATAGATACCTGCTGATAAATTTGAATTTCGGTCAGAAATACCTGGTAATTTTTTGGGAATGCTAACAATACAATTTAGTCACTTAGGATTATAAGCTCAATAGGGTTAGGCTAAATGCTTAAGAGAGTCATTTATTAGTAAGGTTCTCCTGATGCAAAACATGCAGTAAGGCTTAACTATTTTTAGACCTATGCTGAATTACAGAAAGGTGAAATCTGTGTACACACAAATATTTTTGTGTGGGAAGGGAAAAAGGAGATGGGTCCTCGTATTCCTCTTCTCTCTGCTATGTAATCCAGGTTCCAAAAATACATTGAAATTCTTCTATTACCTAGGTAAGATGCTTGTTACTATTCCCTTTACAACCTTCCCCTTCATATATATTGCTAATACAATCTGTAAAGAAAGATCTTGGGCTTTTGCCTAAATATATTCACAAAGCATATTTTTTTTAGAAGTAAGTCATCTCATTTATTCACTAAGACTGACTGGATTTACACTGCTGGGAGCTGACAGACATGTCATGATTCACCACGTATTTCCATTTCCTAATGTCAACTCCTTGATGCTGCCCATTACTCTGTTTCCCCAGTAAGAACTACCAAGAGCTCGGGATACCTGTTTATTTAAGTTTCCTTTCTCGACTTTGGAACACAGATCATCATGCATTCAAAATTCTAGCCATGGCATTTTTTAATTGCTGATTATTGGTAAATAAAACAACAGAAGTCAGTTCAGCAATTGCTTCTGCTAAGGTCTTAGAGACTGCAAATAAAATACTGGGAACATGCTGGATGCTTAAATAACAGATGTGACATTGCTATATCAGCGTTGCCAATATGGGACAGGATAACTAATAGTTTGCTTGGCTATTACAATCACTACTCTAGAAAAAGAAGCATTTAATAATTTCAATTTATTTGCAGTATGTCTTTCATAGTCAGGCACATTAAAAAAAGACAAGGGAAAAACCAAAAAATACATCCCACCTCAGTGCAAAGAACAGCATGAGAAGCTCTAAAAGATAAATACACAGCAAAAACCCCATGTAAATCAGACAACAAGACACAGATGTTACAAACGCGATTTCAGAATTGCTACATGCTGCGGTTCTGAACAAGAGCACCGTCTCAAGTGTCATCTTTTCCTTTTATTTTTTCCTTTTTCAAAAGATGTATAGATCAGGACAGCGGTACCTTCGCATGCTACCATGACCAAAAGAAAGGTGAAGTGAAATATATGCATCCTGAAGTTAATCCTCTATTATAAAATATCTGTTGATTAATAGAAACACACATCTGGAAGTCACAACAGCGTATGAATACCAGCAACATGCAAGTTTTATGAATGTCAGTTTTACAATACACTGCTAATTTGAGCTTCACAGTATGTTACAAAGCAAACTGGTATTACTTGACATTGTTGCTGATGTCTACTCTCTAGTTCTTACTTTGTTATGATGAATCAGGTTTACAGACATTCTTACAAGATGACGACTATTCCCTCAAAAATACAGTTACTGCACATGCTGTGTACACATACACGAGGGAGAAGAGGAAAATCCTTGCCGATCTGAGAACAGCCCACATCAGCACTATGATTTCCTCTGATATATGTGCTCTCACTAGCTCTGCACTAACCCATTTCTTGAGCTCATGGTTTTCCTTCCAATCCTTTGCAGTGGCCTTGAATTTACATTGCCACAGACTCACAAGTGCAACGCAGCCATGTAATGCAGTCTTAAACTTCTGCAGTTGTAGGGGTTTTTTAAGATTAAACTGCACATATTTCATTCATCACGTCATGGGCATGAACCTTTAGTCCGTATATTTTACTCCATATGTTTTTTTTCCTGACTATATGAGTAATTTCTCTGAAACAATATAGCCATCCTTATAATCATTAAACATGCCCTGGAGATACAAGAACAAGCCTATGTTCCTTTTTTTACCAAGGGAGTAAAGACTCATCAAGTTTGTTTCTCATCTAACAGAGAAACCAGTGGCTAGAACAATTGGTATCACCCCACTTCACTACTCTCTTCCCTCAGCTCCAGCTTCTCTCTCGTTTCTTTTCAGGAACATAAGGATCTGGACTACAGTTTTATATTGCGTGTTTTACTTACCATTTTGTGCATTCTGGAAGGACAGTAAGCTAGGCAGTTTCCCAAAACTGTGCGTTATCACACATAGTTAAAATTGTTTTTTAAAGAGGAAGTAATTCACGGAGTTAAGCCTTCAAAGAAAAGCATATGAGAGGCATCCCCAAAAATGCATGTATACACATTCAGCATATGGGAAGATACCCTGTGTAACCGAGTCAGAACAGCAATGCAAATAGAGGTCAATGTAGAACGTCAAAGCTACAGCTAATTTATTATTCTGTAGGCTGCATTTGGAGACAGTAAAGTGAACCATCAATAAGCAGCCTGACTTTTAAATTTCAAAACACTGCACTGTTAAAGTGTTTAAGTAAAAATTTAAAGAGTTTAAGTAGAAGAAGAACCTCACAAAAGTGCAAAACCACTATCAAATTGTCATTGCCCCGAAATGGTATAATTAATATAATCAAGAGGATGCATGAAATATTGAGGTATTTTTTTTATTATTTAAACTTACCTATAGGATTTCTGTCAAAAAACAAGACAGGAGCTTTCAGAATGGATTGAAACATTTTGTTGTGCAAATTCTGACCAGAATTGACAAGAACTTGAAATACCAGAAGACTTCTTATTATGCCAAATAGTATTGTAGCCACCGTTAAGCCTGAAATTAAAAGAAACAAAAGCAAAGCATACAAAAAGATAACTCTTTCAGAAGAAAAAAACAAAACAACAAAACAATCCCTCCCCAAACAAATAAAAAAACCCAAACAACATAAAACTGAACTAAAACCAAATTCTCTTTGCTTTTGCATACAGCAAAAATCGAAACTTAAGCCTAGGGGAACTCTGAGTGCAGAACATAGATATATTTGTCACTAGCTTCAGTTACTATCACAGAATCAATTTATCTTCTTTTTGTTTGACAGAATTGGTACTGTATAGAAATGTAGGAAATGTCTGTTAACGCATGAAATAAATCTGTATTAAAACTCTCTGCATAACAGCCTTACTAAGAAATTCATTTCACAGTGCCGTGCATAATTGTGGCTTGCAGAGGTCACTGTGAAGATTCAACATTTGCCAGCAGGTATTAACCAAGTAATATATACATGGCTATTTAGAGACAACCTTGCACTACTCCAAATCAGCCCAAACCACTCATGTCATTCTTCCTCTTGTAAACCACACCAATTCATTTAAATTACGTGTACTTCTTTAACATGGCATAAGGAATACATCTTATAAAATATGAAACAGAGCCCTTCCAGGGAACTGGTCTGCAGACTGTCTCTCTTTTTGTCACAATTCCACTTACACTTACTTACACTTTGCTACAGGGCAAAAATGGAAACAAAGAACGAGACTGCTACTGCTCTGTTTGCTGTGCATAATCTCCAATGTGGCTGCCCAAATCCCTGGTCAATAAAGGTGAACAGCGAAGGTTTTAACCTTACACTTGGCAGTGCTTCCAGGCTCCAGATGATCTGCTTCAGAACGCAAGCATAGCTACCAAAAGGCCAGACACTCAGGCCTTGCAAACACCCTGAAGTTAGACCCTATCAACAGAAAACACTTCCTATTCTAAGGACAGGTTAAAACTGGACACAATCCAAGAACAGCTAGGGTAACAGTGGGAGGTGTTAAATTTTGTGAAGCGGTCAAGTTATTCCATCCTGTTTCCTTCTGTATCCTCCTAGGGAGCAAGAGAAAGTGTCACTATTTCATTCATCTGCTTGCAGTTTATGCTCGCATTCTGTAAGGTGTTGTTTTTAACAAAAAAGCACGTGCCTGGGATGAGAGCTTGTTTGCCTTATCCCAACTGCTGCATTCTCATAACAGTAGGTGAAGGAAGACAAGGTTTCCAAAACTGCATGTACCCAAACAGGAAAGATGAGTCACACAAAAAGGGAGCAGCAACAGTACTAAGAAGGAGATTGTGGCACAGCCCATTCCTGACAGCAGTCTGTGCAAGCAACAGGAGGACAACATTCTGGGAATCCCACCTTTCTCTACAACTTCTTTCAGGCTTGGAAGCTGCTGGAAGCTCTCAGTAGAACCCTCATGAAACAAAATACCTGAACAGACTTAAAAGCTGTCAAGAGGAAGGTCTCTCTCAAGCCAAAGGTTTTTAGCTTTCCCTGTTTATCATTTAGAACCACAGTAGGAAAGAGACAAGGGTCCTTTCAACATTTGCTTGGTATGGAATTGGTACCTCAGTTCAGGCCAACAGGTTTCCCATTAACAGAAATTTTACTCTCCTAAATCTTTTTATCATAGAAACAACAAAGACTAGGAAGGAATGACCATCGTGATTTTTTTCCCCCAATACTGAGAATCAGAAACATAATGTTATTTTATACACTTTTGGAAGTTATAGAAAACAGTAAGTTGGATTATTATGTACTTCATATGAAATGCACTATTACCTTTTTCTAACTTTGTGGACTTCACTTAAAATTTTGTGTAAGTCAGTCAATGCTGTCTGTTCAACTATTAAATAACTTATTAAGTCACCTGAACATTTCGATATAATGGTAACTTTTGTTCTAATGCTATCTAGAACAAAATATGCCTTAAAGGGTAAAATTTTCAGTAATGTGGTTTAGACTACACGGTCAGAGAAGGTCAAATTTGCCACATGTAATTATACTGTGCAGTCCACTGGAACAGTTCATGAAATAGGACATTAACACAGAGAAAGTAAGAGAAAAGTTTATGTGGCTCTTACATTGTTGCTTCCCAGGCCAAGCACAGTGTTTTCTGTCAAGCACTTGCATCACATGGGTTCCAGAAAACAAACTGAACAAAAAATCCTTCACATATTCTCTCACCCATGGAGATGTTTTTGAATACATTCAATGCATATCCTTCTTTCATTCCACCTATTTTCTCACACCAATCATTTACATCTCCATCAAGTTACCATGCCGTACAAAATCGTACAAGACTAGGAGTGATAAACAACAGAGTCTGAAAGCACACACATGATTTTATTGTGGCAATTTTTATTGTATCTCAGAGCAGTATTTCAAGATGTTTGGATGTCTG
This sequence comes from Serilophus lunatus, assembly GCA_013399895.1. NCBI lineage: Eukaryota > Metazoa > Chordata > Aves > Passeriformes > Eurylaimidae > Serilophus > Serilophus lunatus. The sequence goes on from VXBA01003207.1 coordinate 601,931, forward strand.
AATAAAAGGATCAACATCCTTTTTTGAATATTCAGAAGCATATATAGCTACCTATTGAAATACATTGAAATGTTTTTTAACAACCTGCTTTGCATACCCACCTAGAATGCTCTTTAAAAAATGTTTGTTTTGTTATGGCACTTCAAAAGAAATGTAGCCATGCCAAGGTTTGAACAGCATAGAATAAAGATCCATTTCTAATCCCTCTTGCCCATCCATATAATGACTAAAATTTACCTCAATGATTTATTAGACAATAGCCACAACTTTATGGTGACTGATGCTTTGAATACTCAATTCCTTGTTTACTTTCCAAAATCCAGTCAAACCAAATCAAGAGTTTGCATTCAATCTATTTCTTCTGTTAGATTTTTTAACTTCATTTATTGCAATTCATTTAATTAGGAAGCAGGACTCAGGCTGCTAATCTGTTTATACATTGCTCAGTTACTGCTAGAAATCACATTTTCCCACGTTGCTATTGCTTCACGCCTCTCAAAACTCTCTATTATTACAATAAATCAGATAATAGACATGTACACAGGTGCATTTGTAAATACCTGCATAAATTCCCAAATAGAAGTTAAGGTCTAGATGTTCAGTCTCATTTGTTCCATTATTTCCATTTGTTGTGAGATTCAACTTTTCTTGATGATTTGCCCTGTGGAAATGCATGTAGAAGATAACCATCATCAAGTAAGTATATTTAGCTGTTTTTAGAAGTAACTCTGTTGACATCTGTAGTTCAAAAGATCTCACGTATTGATGCTGCCATGCACCACAACATGAATAGAGGCAATCACAGTCTACACTTGGTATAAAGTTTAATTCTCCCCACCAAAAAAGAGTGGAAGCCAGAGGAAGATCAAGCATATTCTGAAGTTTCCTCAAACAGGTTCCCCTACCACAAAAACCCACACAACAGTGATTTCTATTAGACAAACAGCACCTGATTGAAAAGGCAGAAATGACTAGCCAGTTATTATCATCAACTTACCAATAAGAAAGCCACCAGTCCTGGAGCACATAGGCCACCTTGAGCAAAAGAGGCAAATACAAGAATCATCTTACAAAATGAAAAAAAAAAAGAATTAGAAAATTAAGTTCCCTTGCTATTCTTTCAAGCTCTCTGGGAAATCATCACACATTCAGAAAAGTATGCCATCCAGTCTTTCAAGACCAGCAGCAATTTGCCAAGCACATTAGAAGGTGCCCTGCAAAGAAATAAGTTACCTTAAATTACCTTATATGATAGCAAACTAAAGGAAAGTAATATACTTTAGCAAACAAAATATAGTAGCTCTTCCTAATGTATGTTAATTGCACATTAAAGAACTCATTTTTTCAGTTCCTAAATTTGCTACTAGAGATATTCCAAAATGCCTTTTGATTAACAAACTTTCTGATGTTACCACTCCAGAAATTTGTGTTTACAGCAGATAATTACCAGAAATGGGGTTGAAGGAGGATGAAAGAGGATGGGGATGGAAAAAACTCCTACTGCCAGCTTCATTCTCTGACAAGAGGTGATGACAAACTTGTAAAAGGGTTATTTATCTCAAAATACACTTCTCTTCATGTGAATTTGAAGTTGTGGTCATTTTACTACAGAGATTTGATCTTGTTTTGCTATCTTTCCAAAAGACTCAACTCAAGAACAAGCAAAAATGAAGTAGCATGATGAAATACATAAACTGTTTTTCACAGCCCAGACAAATAATTTCTATTAAATGAACTTGAGCTTTTCTCAGCAGGAAACAAAGAAAAAGGCAATAAGGTATCTGCACACAGCTTTCTCAACTCATCATTTATTTCAGTAAGTTTCAAAATAATTTTCCTTGTTTAAAAATTCTTTCATATACCTTCTCCAGCCTGCATTACACAAAGTATTTGCCTATCCTCTTTCTGACTTTCTTATTCTGCTAAAGAGTGACCCTCCTTCTAGCTCCTCTCATAAGCTGCACTTACCACCAGAAGAGATGTTCTTTGAACACTTCTGTCACTCTGTACTCCCATACCCAATAAACCTCTTTACCTTCCCTAACTGGAAACATAATGACCGTTCAGATTTGTTAAACACTACTTTATACACCTTACCATCTTTTTTCTCTATTCAAAAACATAGAGTGGCATTTAAATTCTGTACCATGTTGTCATCAAAATAATTATTTAAGTATTAAAATTGTTGACATAAAGATCAGTGCAAGAACTCTCAATGCTGTACCAAAATTCTATGTTGACACATAAAATTTGACTGAGTACACTACAAAATTATTAAAGAACACCACACTCCCAAACATTTTAAATGAAACATCACAGTAACAACAAGAAGAAAAAAAAGGAGGGGAAGAAGGCAAACCCAAGACACATTTAATATTATTTGTGGCTCTCAACAACTTACCTGTGCCAAAATATTGAATAATATGAGTATAAAAATCACAAAGCAGTTTGCTCCTGCAGTGAAATATTTTCTGTAAACTTTGAAGTTTATTTTTCCCTCATGACGACTCTCCTCTGGCACTGCAGCCAGTGTATTTTCACCCTGAAAAAAAAAAGCCCACAGAATAAAATCCATCAACCTTGCAGTTACAGATTCAGACTAAGCCACTCGAAAGTCACGGATCAAAATTAGCAAACAATTAAACAAGGAGATAAAGTGATTATGCACATAAAAACTTTAAATATCTAACCATAGTTCAGACAAAAAAAATTAGTCTCAGTGCAGTAATACTGAGAAATCTACTCTGCAAAGTGACACAGTGAGGATTTCATTTGGCATTGCACCACCAAATACAACTTCATATATAGCCAGAAATATTTACTCTGATCACTAAACCAGGCTCTTCATTCATACAACTTTCACTTACACCAACTCTAGAAACTAAGGCCTTTACTTAGGAAAGATTCTGTTTTCAGAATGCAAGTGTGTGCAACCTTTCCTTTTGAAAAATGTATTTAAAGTAAATACTTTTCTGCAAGTATGTACCAAGGTCAATCAAGATACAACCATATTTGGAAATTACCCGTAAAGTTCTAATCCTCTCCCTGTAAGTACTAACAAAGTTTCTGTTACTAGGGAGAAACAAGTAAAACAAGAAGTAAGAAATCATACTAAGCAAATAATGGATGAGTGAAAATGAGCAGTGGAATCAACAGACCCAATTCACATGTGAAAAGAGAAATCCCACCCACTCGCACATAAAAGGTGAGAAGCCTTTAATTTTTAAATCCAGCGACTCCATCTTCCCACTGTCCCCTGCCCATATCCAACCATTCTAATGCAGCTACAAATTTTGGCACACCTTTGCAAATTTAAGAGAATTTAAGAGTGGAGCTGTCACTGGGACATGAGTAATATCAGATCGTTTAATGCTTTTGAGCATAAAACCATTCCTCAAAAAAATATGGAAAAGTCCATAGCTTTTCTGGTTTGTTTTAAATCTCACTGCTTTTCATAATAGAGGAGAAATAATATATACCCATAGCATAAAGGTGACAATGATCAGGGACATACAGGGATTTCTTGTTCCAGGGATGCAGTGTTAGCACAAGCCTAGCAGGGTTATAGGGATCCTACACTGTTCTATGTGAATGCAAACACACAAGCAGAAGGCTACCTCTGGTACAGAAACTTTAGGGCTGCTTTTGCATCATGCAGATCAAGAGACAACAAGGCACCTGGAAGACACACTGGCATCATACAAAGTCTTCTGTTTTCACCAGCAAAGAGGATGGGGAGAGCAAGGCAGTGGTGTCCCAGGGTTACCCCCTCAGGACCAGCTCAAGATCATGCGGGTATGTTCATGGTGTTAATGCCAGCCATGCAAATGTAGACTTTGCATAAAGCCAGAGCTTCTGCATGCAGTTCCCAGAGCAGAGCTCAGGATTTCCAGGTAAGTGTTAATTTCAGGTCAACACTGCACAAACACATAGAAGCCACTCAATACAGTGGGATTGGCCCTTTAAAGCACTGCTGCCAGAAAAGAGGCTGAAGAAGCACAGAGTGGTGTTTCTGGACACCTATAAGGAAGGAATGCTTCCAACAGCTAGCACAGCTGATGAACTGCACAAACTGACTGCTGGGTTTAAACAGAACGGCGCAGAACTGCCAACCAAGCACAGCTGGGCAGGTCTACCACGGGTGAGCTCTCATCCCACGCAATTCTGTAATCCCTGAAATTCCAATGCTGCAAGGATCCATATCAAAATTTAAGTTAAAAACCAGCCAGACAAGAATTTAGACGCATCTATCCTTTGAGCACTCACAGGTGGTGGTTCCACTGCTCCGTCTTTCTGCGAGTGGACAGACGAATCCTGGGACCAGACAGAGGACTCCGAGAAGGTTCGGTTCCGGGCAGACTTCAGGTTGGGGGTTCCTGGAACCGACGGCTGTTCTGCCTCCTCATCTTTTTTCAAAAGGGAAGCAAAGTCGATGCCAGATCTCAGGAACTCTGCATACGTACCTTTCCCCACCATTTTACCCTACAATTAATATAAACTTTGATTATCCTCATTATACACATTTTGTAAAAGACAGTTTTTCCTTCCTGTCCTTGCTGCCTCTGGGGTTCTGCCACACATGCCACTGCAGTAAATAAGCTGAGCCTCTATTGGTTCCTCACTTGAAAGAGCAGAAAGAATCTCTTTACACTCTAACCAGTCGCCTCCTGGCAGCTAACTGGGCCAAGGAGCACACAAATGGGATTACAAAAACTCCAATTACAGCCAGGGAAGAATCACCTCCTTGGATAAGCTGAGGGTGACAGCCAAGCCATGCAGTTTTAGGACAATCTGTTGAACTACATCCACAAGCTTCAGTCTTTTTATATTACTCCAGACAAGAAGTAAACAGCATGTTCGTTTTCTGATCCTCACAGAATCCTACAAGGGACAACACTGACCATTTCCACACTTCTTATAGCTCTATCACAAACTCATTTCTAAAGAGCTCCTGTAACGTTTTAAAGAGACCTGAATGGGAGGAAAAAGAAGAATAGTGTCCTTTATTGCACCTTTGTGATGCAACAAAAGTAATTTCACATATTTCACCAAACTTAAAAAAATAAAATAAGAAAAAAACCTAACTGCAGTTCTTGCATTTTCCCCCTATGTCTGAATGTCTGTGACAATAAAGTTTGGAAGGAACTAGTTCCACTGAAGGCCTGCTCATTCTTAAAAGCATCTGCAACCATTTCTCAACCTTAATTTAAAAATGGATTTGTTGCAAAATTAACAAGGTTCTTTATATAGGTGTAAGAACCAAGAATAAAAGCAAAGCAGTAACCTAGTCTCAAAATTCTCTACAGAATGTTAAACTTGAAGCAAAGGAAATCTAAAACTTTATTTCAAAACCAGACAAAATGTGTGAAGAAATCAGAGTTTTTAATTCACATAAAAATCAGTACACAAAATTCTTTTTATGCATGATAAAATTCAGAACTAGATTTTTTAAGGGAAGATATTCCAAAAATAATAACTTATTTCATAAATAACTACAAAACTTTAAAAACATATATAGTCATTAGTAGACAGAAATTCGCAAACTAAAAAATAAAAATCTGACAAAAAATTCTTAGATTAAAAAGAAAAATTACAAAGTATACATAAAGACACTGAAATCACTTACATCTTTTAAAATTAGAATCTGATTTGCAGCACGGAGATATTGCAACTGGTGAGTAACCAAAATAGAGATCTTCTGATGTAAGGCCTGACAAATACATCTACAAAGAGGAGGAAAAATTAATCAAAAAATGAAATATCCTAAAAGATTTTTATTATTTCTAGTAAATCTATTCAATTGCACAAATTTTAAAATAAAAGATGACCACGTTTATTAGATTTTTAGACATTGTACACAAGAAATATGTTTCTTATTTAACTTTCTAAGTTTCCAAAGTAGGAAGAAGAGATTTCCTACTTCTGGTCTGGAATGAAAGAGGAGGAAACGAGAAGTTTCACTAAAATTGTCTTAAACATTCTCGTAACAAATGTACATGTCATAACATGAATTGCAATGAGGGTATTTTAAAAAAATTAAACTAAAGTCAAGAAAAAGCAGGGCAAGATACTGTGGAGAATTATGGACAAATATAGACGATAAAAGTAACTTTTTTGAGAGAAGCTTTCCGAACAGCTGTAACACTAAGCCACAGAGAGTTCTGGAGAAGTAAACACTACTGCTGATTTAAGCTACATCTTGAAGTAGACAAGTGAGATTCTTGAACCATCTCTGACCTTTTCTCGTGGATTCAGAGCTTACCTTCCTATTCAGTACCTTATCAGCAGTTTGGGATTTGGAGAAAGAAAGAAAGAAGGGACTGGGCACCCTAGAACCATCAGCAACTTCAGGTGAAACCTATGCAGTTTCAGTAGAGTAAAGACCAGGTATCTTTTCAGCACAGCCTTGAAAGGCCACCAGTCACAAAATTAAAAAAAAAAAAAAAAAAAGCCACCAAAACATAGCAGTGGAGCAATGGTTTAGAAGTGCAGAGGTCTGGAAGCACATTCTTCATGTACAACAGAATAGGGACAGCACGGATACAACTGAGATCTAACACTACCAACACTCTCATTGCCTTCATCCCCATGGTAACAAAGCAGGGAGACAAATCCTTGGAGTGAACACTCTGTTCTCACCTACTCACATCTTAAAAAAACAAAGAAAACTGGTATTGTCTAGAACTGAAGTATTCAGCAACACATTAGCATCTTTGTACCATTATAATGCCTTTTTGAAGATGATCTCCCAGTTTCCAGAAATCACAGAACAGGCAAGGTTCAAAGGGATCACAATGGGTCATCTGGTCCAATCTCACTGCCCAAGCAGGGTTGTCCTAGAGCATGTGGTACAGGATTGCATCCAGATGGCACCTGAACATCTACAGTGAGGGAGACTCCACTGAGTTGTCTCAACTCAATCTCGTATTGTTCATGCTGTTGAGTAGTACTGGCACCCATGAACTGGATTTCTAGACAACAAGCAGGAAGACACACTTTGGCAGCACTCCTCATCAGTATTCTGCTGATGAGGCATGAAGTCTGAACAGCCAGGCTGCAGGCTGCTCACAGCAGAGCCTTCTGAACTGCACAGGGACCTTGGCACCGTGCATTTTTCGCCACGGATCCACTCCCATTGGCTCATTTTTGCTAACATACTAACTCTTATTTACTAACTTGACACAGGTGTGTGGCACTTCCAACAAAAGAAAAACAAACAAAAGGATGCACACACAAAGTCTCTCCCTATTCTCTCCAAAAAAACCCCAACCAAAACTACAGCAACTCAGTAGTAAAAATTCAGTGCAGAAATAAAAATAAGGGCTAAAAGTAGTGGGGCAGAAAAAGAACATGACCTTAACAGCAATGATATCATATTGCTTACTGTGTTTCATATAGTAACTTCCCACATAGTTTTTAACATCTATTTTATCACTCTTACAAAGACTGTAGGAGGTAGACGGTTAATACTACTATTAGCATAATTACATGCATAAAATATATTATTGTTTTCCAAGTAAACTGGGCAGTAAAATTAAGTTAAAAGCAACACTCTTCCAGAGAAAGTTATATGCTTGACATGCAGCATTCAAAAAGCAACTACAAACCACAATATTCTTAGGTGGCCAAGACAACAATTAATCATGGTATTTGCAGCAGCATGAATATATAATCAGTTGCAATTATTTATAAACCAGGCTCTTCATGGGGAGCATTACTCTGGTGTGGTTACTGTCCACTCCCCGAGCAATCACTGAAATAAGCCACGTGACAGCTAGATCACTGGTTGAAGACTGGTTGAAGACGTCCAACAAAACATAATCTTCCACAAAACCTATCCAGAGAACTGGACAAACAAGAGAGGCTACAGGAATGGCCTGGCAGAAAAGTTGCCAAAAGAATGTAGGAGTTATTCACTGTGAAGAGATCTGTCTTTCCTTTACCTAAGTCCCATGCCGATCACTGAATTTTCTGTGTGCCAGGTGTATGTTTAACAGCTTACTGGGACAAACTAGCCACTAGAAAATCCAACGGCTCAAAACCTTGAAATCTTGATCCTGCATCACAGTGAGCCTGCTGTACTTTCAAGGAGGGTGGAGGAAGCAGAAGAAAAAAAATGGGTCATCACAGCATCAGAGCAAACCAATTAGAACTCTTAGAGCTGTCAGCACAGCATCCTGGGTGATCGTGATCTCAGGAGAGCACGCAAAAAATAGCCTCCGTGGAAATTCGCATTTCCACTGATGTATCAGTTCATTCAATTGCGAATTTTTTAAAAAGCCAACCCTTGATTTCATGTCTATCTTGGTAGAAATAAGCTAGCTGAATAGTTTGCTGGTAACAGGTTAAGTAGAAAAACTCTTACCACAATTCACTGGCATGAGCATAGGCAGGAAAAATCACAACAGAGTGTACACTTAGATCTATTAAACAACTCACTGCTCAGACAGCTCACTAGAAAATTTTGCCAATTAATATACCATGTCATCATGAAGAACAGAAATTGCAAAACTAGTAAAACACTAAGTAAATACTTAACATCTGTTTCAAAATCAAACGAGTTTTATGTCCAAAACCTTTTTTGTTTTTAATATTCTCCCTCCTATTTGACAACATTCACTCTGCAGCATGAGCATTGTACATTGACTTGGCTACCACAGAAGAACTGAAGCCATAGTTAAAAGACAGGCTCAGCAAAACTGAATGTGACAAAAGGGCTGGCACAAAAATCAGAGAGCTCGTTGAACTCCTTATTAGTGAAAACTTGCTATTAGAATTAAAAAAAAACCCATTCCAAAACAGTCCGTGTTTATTTTTCTAAAGAGTTTCACTAAGGCTTAGTTTCAACATTCATCTACTTTTAAAAATACTGCTCTTACAGCTGAAGAAAAGCAATCATCAATTCTAGGTGAAAAACCCAATTTTAGGTGAATCATCATCTGACATTGTCTCCCTTTGGTATGAGAATCCAGGGAAAGGCTGCCTCAATAGGGGACATAATTGGTCCAAGGCTTCAGGTATCTATCAGAGCACGCCCAGAACTGCTACCACGTTTTTACTTGCTGTTTAAAATCCCACAAAGCTCACTTTCCTTGTGCTTCTCCATTACTCCCAAGAGGCATACTCTGTTAATGAGTCTGTGAGCACATTTAAAGCACAACAGGACAAATTACTGAATAAACTCCAGTCAATTTTATTAAATACACAAGTGCACACACACATGCACACAGTCAGAAGAGACCCAGATTGAGAAGACCCAAAGGTTCTTCAGCCTTCAGGGAGATAAAGGGACTGAGTTGCATCCTCTTCCCCAAGTAAGCAGCAATTTAAACTTAGAAGAGTTTCTGGCAGTTGTTAAATGGATTGCATATTTAAGCTCAACAGGAATTTCAACATCCTTGAAAATGTATTCCAGGGACAAGCTACTTTTACCATTACAAAATTCTACTCCAAATTCCAAGTTTGCATCCTTCGGTGCAGTTTCAATCCACTACTTCCCAAAGGTCAGTAGATCAGTTTACTCCTGTGTGTACAGTCCCCTCATACATTATAAATATATATATATATGTAAGTCTTTCTCCCCCAGACAAGAAAGAAAAACAAATCAAAAAAGAAAGGTAAAACAAAAAAGTCCTCCAAATACACTTTTTTCTTTTAAGTGACAAATAATTTTCTGAGGTCTTTTTCTTTTATTTCCCCACAAACTGGACACCTGAACATTCCTGATCCCATGCACTGGTGTGTGAAGCTGGTCTACATTTTCTGGAAGTGCACAAAATTGAAACATTATTTTAGCTGAGACCTTACAGGAAAAAAAACACAGTAAGAGAATTACTTTACTTGTACTGCCAGATACACTACTGGTCATAAATCCCAGGGCATGGTTTCCTCAAGAAGAGCATGGTGTTCTTGAGTCATACTGTCACATACTAGTCACACTTTGTGATCTACCACACTCTACACCTCCTTTTCCATAAAACTACCACGCTACTGATCCCTGCTCCTAATGTGTTCACGGACTCAACAGTTTGCACCTATCACTGCTGCATGCATCTCTTAATTTGCATCCCATAACCAAGATTTCTCAAATCCTTGTCCATCTCCAGAACTGCCTTTAGCATTGCCCAGTTTTCTATCACCAGAATATATACCACCAATGACCTTCACACATCATCAGGAATTCCAGAATCAGGATAGATGTCTCCAGAATTTATACTCTTCCAATTCAACAGAAACAAACAAACCAACAATACTTTAACAAACTTAAGTAACAGTATACTATCATCCATTTAAAAACCCCACTGCACCATGACAGCAAACTGCTACACAGTTTTAAAAAATCAGCTTGAACTTTGATAGTGCAGAGCATGAAGCAAGAGACACTAAGAAGGGGCCCTACGACAGCACAGTGCTCCTCTGTGCAAAGGCAGTCGTCACGCTTTCAAATATTCATTTGTCCTTTCTTCCCTATCAGGTTTGCTTTTCTTTGAGACAAGTTATTCTTTAATCTTTTTTAAGTTTTTATCTCCAAGAACCAGCTTTCTTTTACCTCTGCAAAGTGTCTCTTCTTTAATGATTCTACTTTCTTCCTTAACATTCTTTTTCTCACTACTTTTTGGAGGTTCACATGCAAGTTTCACTTTATTCTAGTTAATACTTCTATTCATTTCAATGAAAATAACCACTGAAATAAAATTAAAGCACATGCAGAAAGTGCTCACAGGCATAAAGCCTTTGTTATACTCATTTACTTCCTACATTTCCTTTCCTCTCCTCTCCCTTTGTATTTCAGTGGGTTTGGGAGAACAATCCTCCAGTTGTTTTTGTACATTTCAAAGTTTAGAAAATTAAAAAAGCGTGATATGTTAGCCAGAGACAAAAAACCCCAAACACCTACTTTTACTATGCTATCTCAATTTCTACTATGCTGCTTCTATTTCTATGCTTACCTTGATAACCATGTATCTCCATCTCATGACCAGTCCCAGCCTCCACTAAACTAACACGTAATTGTAACTGGTCCACAAAATCCACTGCCCTGTGCCACACACCAGGCAGCGCTGCATGGCTGGGGAAAGTATATAAGCAAATATAGACTGATGCTTCCTCTGGCACACATCTCCAGCTACCAAAGCCCATATATGAGGGACTTTCTGAGCCAGAGATATTGGTATTTAAGTAGCTCTTCATGAACTATTCCTACACAAATGTACATACCTTCCCCCCTGAACGCATAACAATATTATGAATACTCAACCAGGAATGCAGCTGCTGCCACAGACCACTGAAGCACCCAACCCAATAACACCGAGGTTCTGCAAGTGTTTTATTTTTCTTTTTTTCATATAGTGTGATTTTAAAAAAAACAAAACCACAAACAAAAAACCCCCAAAAACAAAGGATACACCTTTCTGCAATATTAAAAACTAAAATGTTAAAGATTTTGAAAACGTACAAGGTACAGAGATTAAACTCAAGCTTTTATCTTTCTGTGAAAAAACAAAACCAAACCCCCAAAACCTCAACCCACATAACTACAACATACTCACACATTTTAAACCTATTCCTTACCATAAGCAAAACAAAGCACGAGGAATTTCAATTATACCATATAAATGGAAAGATATAACTAATACATTTTTAAGAGTGACACCTGTAATATAAAAATAGAGGTACAAGGCATTCAAGTTTTCCCAGAACTTCTCATTAGGGCTGGAACCACTGCAACGGTATCAGAAACAATAAGCATAGACCAGGTGTGGAACACAAAGTGAGAAGTCTAAAGATATCCTTGGTTCTGAGAGAACCTGTCTGAAAGGCAGTAGAGTCAAATCCTTAAAATTAGGCATTAACTCCCCTGTGCACTTGTCATCAGTGGACAAAGCATGTAATATGCATATGCCTTTAAACACAGCATTGGCAATTACATGACAGCACTATCATTGCTTGATTCCTCTGACACACTGTGTCTGTAATCCCGCTACAAAAACGAGATATGGTACCTTTTATCTGCTAATTTTAAAGGACTGATGAGCTTCACTTCCTTTTAATTACCTATACCTACATAACAGCATTTTTTCCTCAAAAGTTGAAATGTTACATGAGATTTACAAGTACATCCCACTTAGAGAGATACAACACTGGAAGCATACACAGACTCCTCAAGGGTTCCAAAAATTAAACTATTTTAAATAGATCAAGTAAATATTCAGATCTGTACATCTCTAATTAAAAAAAAAAATAAAAATCCCTCTACTCATTTTCATTTCACTCCTCCCCTCAAGCACTTTTTGGGCTTAGGTTAGAATTCAGTGAGGAATTTAGGCTCTCTTAATCCATGCACTTTGCATGATGGAATTTTCTGCCCTCCTCTGCTGTCAGTTCAATTCTTCCTCACCTTTTCCTGTAATTATGAAGGATACCTTTGCTGCAAAATCATGCCTGTGCCCTTGCCCTCCCTTGCAGAGGAACACTCAGTTACCCGAGATGACAACGGAGAGACTTTATCTTTCAGGACATCTGGTTAGCTTGCCAGGTGACTCTCCAGTCAGCCTCAACATATAGTTATCCCTCACCTTACTGCCAGTTGCATGTCCCTTGAGTTGCTACTGAAGGCGACTGCCCAGTACGAAGGTGTTCCATCTCAATAGATTCTCAAGTCCATTACTGTTAAGATCATTAAGTTCATGTGATAAATGCAGTGATGTTCTCTGCAGCTTTTAATATAGCTCCAGAGAAGCATCGCAACTTTAGGTTGGATTTTAAAAGATTCCCAAACTGTAACTTCATCTACTCTCACAAGCACAGAGAACAAACAGAAAGAAATGAGGCTGATCATCAACTGAGACCGGCACACAGCTCCTGTCACTGGAAAAGATGTAAGAGAAGCAGCAATACCTAGAAAAGAGCATGTCTCAACAGACAATGAAATACCTATCTTTCTCTTAAGAACATGATTTTTGAGCCAATGTCACTGATGGGACACAATTTCATTTCTATCAAAAGGTGATCTGAAACCATATAATCTACAGAAATATGTTTATAAAGAGGGAGAGTAGGATATTTCTTGGGATCCAAGCGCAACCAAAAGATTTTCTTAGAGATCACAGGCCATTCCACACTTCATCATACAAGTAAATGTGGTACTGTATCTATCATGGCTGTCCCTCATTTCAGAACTAGAGGTCTCAAAATATCACACTCCTTAAAAGCTAATTAAAAGCCATTTTTATTCAAAAATATATATAAAATAAATGCATATTTGCATATACTACCACAAATATATGAAAAACCATAAAACTCTACTGGCATTCCCTCACTGGAAAAAGGCTGAAGCATGCCTCCTGTTAACTATCCACACAACTCACAGGAAAAAAGGCTACAAATAACACGAAAATAGAAAATCTTCAGTTTATACTTCCTAGGCCCCAAGGAATCTGATCAGGAAAGAGGAATTCATTGAAAAACTGGCTTATCTGGTCCATCATCCACAGAACAACTTGTTTGTATCATGAAGAAATTCTTAAGAGCCACAATCCCTTATTAATAATATGATGAACTGTTTTTCCACTGGAGCTGTGCTACTTACATTCTTTCTCATTGGAAAAGTATTTATATATTTTAAACTGTTTACTATAGTAGCTGAACAGAATGGGAAAAAGCAGTGAATGCAAAGAACCAGCCATGCAGAGACCACAGCTTCAGCGAATTCTCTTTGATGCAAACATAGACTATAGACACGTGTAAAAAAAAAATTAAACATTAATATAAAATTACAAGGAAAAAAAAGAGCAAATGAACTGAAAAGATCCACTTCAGATTCTTATTAAAAAATCCCGTTTCTTCCATCTCATCCATTGTTTTAAGCCTTGTGGTTTGGACTCCTGGGGGGTAGCCTGCATGAAGTGGTGTCTCGGACATTCCTCAGCACCATGTTCAAGAAATCATTCTTGCCCAAGTGCTCTGTCTTCTCCACATTTCTAACTACTCAGGAAGCATTAAAGAACATGCTCTGCCTCATTTTTCAAAGCAAGGTACTGAACAGAACACTCTCCTCACTACTCCCAGCACCTTTTACAGCTTCCATGAAGGCCTCAGAAGACAACTTCTGTTTGTAAAAAAGCCCTCCTTTAAGATCTTGCACAGGGAGGCATTTTCCTTCCCACTACTACTCCACCCAGTCCATTTTCTAAGAAATGCTTTCTTTCTGCTTTTATGTGTTTTGCTCAAACTGATCTGGAGTTGGAGAGAATAAAAGAAAGCACAGGAACAATCCCAGCTAGTTCTCCAAGTTTCAAATTCTCTGAGATAACCTCCTTATTCCTCCTCATCTCCACACATTTATCAGCAAAATACACGCTGTGCTGCCACGGCAATGGCTTCTAACTCCTTTACGGTTTTGTACATGCAAAAATCCACACTTCCAGCTTTGTAGTAGGATGTAGATGCTGCCAATGTCACAGCTCACATAAAATGTAGAATAAGCTGAAGAGGCCTGACCTCCTTCACAAGGCACCACTGTACTTCCCTGTTATCCTCTTCATGAAAAGACTGTAAGACTTCAGGGAGAGACAGGTTAACAGCTCAGGTGGGTACACTTTGAGAACTCAGGCACTGATACAGTCAGATGCTGGAGTTGTGGAAAGATCTTGTACAGAAACAGAAAAGCAGCAGCTAAAGCCTACAGAGCTTCAATAGGCATTAAAGGATGGCATATGTGTACTACAGAAGCAATGAACTCGATCTATCAGTTGTGGCACGTAAAAAATAAACATAAAGCCAATGCATCATAAAACTCTTACTCCATACTAGCTGAAGGAAAAAAACATTTGAAGAAATCACTAAAATAAAACAAAACGTTGATGAGGCTTCAGAGAGTCCAGATTAGAAATTGAAAACATCAGTAGCATGTACAATTTTCAAATTTGGATACTGAAAGCTTCCCTTTATGGGGACAAATGGGGACATATGCCTACACTACTCAATGCAATTTCTATGATCATTTCTGCAAGGTAAGTTTTTATGATTATCTAGAGGTGGACAGGAGGGAACAACAGTAAAACCAAATCAACTCGCACATTGGAGCATGGAATTCAAAGGATGCAAGTATGATAAAGAAAATATTCTCATTGAAAGAGTCAACCAAAGCCCAATTAATATCATCTATGAAAGGTTTTTTTCCACTTCTAATAAATCCTAGATTATGTCTTTTAACATAGTGGGTTGAAGGCTATGAAGAAGCAAGGACAAAACACTGGCTGGGACTAGACAGAGAAGAGGAAATTCATTGAGAAGGGAATGTGGCATTTAACCAACACGCTCCTATTTCTTTGGGAATAGAGCAAGGTCCAATATTCTCTTTTCCTCTATTTCTGCTCTCCACAGTCTACTCTGCAGACCCTGTTCCCTGTTACAGCTAGCTGAGAGAAATTTCAACCATTTAAGAACCACAATGAAAATTATTCAGGAATCCAAGACAGTTCCGTCACTTCCTTTAGCTATTTGAATGAAGTGCTTATTGCTAGCTAATAAAGCTCTAGCAAACCAAGAAGTGATTTAAAATCCCATCCCATATTATTCTTCACTCAGTACTAATATTAACAAAACCCATTATTCATACACTCCAATACTCATGGAGGAAATCTGACATTTTCCTCAAGAAAATGGCATCTATTCCTTTAAGAATAATTCTAAATATATTATCTTCAAAGCAAACTGTTACAGGGCTTTTAGAAATAAATAAAAAGACACAGAGGGGAAAAAAATCTTTCAATTACGACAAAAGAGGAAAAACAAATGCAGAAAGTGAACGTATTAAAATTCGTTAAGAAATCCATCTGCCCAGGAACACTTTCTCCATTTTATCTATAAGGAATAACAATATAACAATTGCATTTTCAATGAAAATGAAGTAGAAACATACTTTTCAAACAAATGTCTTCCGACTTCAGCATCTACTGCACTCAGTGGATCATCCAAAAGATAGATGTCTGCATCCTGATACACAGCCCTAAAAACCATAAAGAAATGTCAGTATCACAAAGTTAGTTTAGTTTACTTTAGTCACTGAAGTCAGATAATTTTTAGAAACAACAGAAAGCACTAGCCTGGCCAGATTTACACGGGCCTTCTGCCCCCCGCTCAGAGTGGCTCCACGGTCTCCTATTACCGTCAGGTCACCATCTGCTAATAATTCCAAGTCCTGTGAAGGGGAAAGAACAGGGAGCAATTTTCTTTTTTTTAAAACCACTTTAACTTCAAAGACTGACAAAGCTGCATCAACATAACACTTTCTTATTTGAAAGTAGCAACTTAGCATCTCACCTTATACAAGGTTTCATATTAAATCAAATATCTGCAGTTACCTTATGGCTCTGTACTTTCAGCAAAAGGTAACTAAGACAGCAGAAAAAATAGATGAGATCTTAAAGCTGACATTTTCTACAACTTTTCCAGAGAAAAGAGCACTACTATTCTTAGTCTTACAAGGAACATTTACTGGGAATTCAGAAAATCAAACAAATACTAAAAATTCTACAAGTAAATTAAGTATTATTTACTAGAACTAAATGAGCTGTCACAAGAAATAAAAGTTGAACTATTATCAGTAAATTATGTTGCCAAAGTCCCTAAAAACTGAGCTACTTTCATTCTTACTCCAATGTATTCAAGAGAAATAACAAGAACATTCATCACAGGGATTGGGTTAATTTTAGGGCTTGGAACTATGAGTAAAACATTTTGTTTGTTGTTCCATCTTGTATCATTGTATTTCCTATTTAGGAAATACAGAAGTTTTATATTAAGCTATAAAACATATTCTGAAAGTTTATTCACAGCTTTTACAACATACACAAATTTGCAAGAAAAATGTGAAAGCAAATCTACCATCAAATATGAAGTATGAACTTTTTTAATGCAGTTTGCTGTCTTTTAAAGTCATTAAAATCTTAAGTTTACACAACAGCATACGACTGATCTCAGCAAGCGATATCAAAACTCTATCTGCCGTTTGCAAAAATCTTGCAAAATAATGTTCATTACAGTAACCATCTGCTTTTCACCTGTGTCACTGCTGACAGGAATATTGTAACATGCTGCATAAAGCCTTTTTAGCTGCCAAGCAAAACGCCTGTTTCTTGACAAATCTGCCTTAATCCTCTTCTATATCTCATGTCACTCCTTTGTGCATAGACCTTTCAAAAATATTTTTTCATAAAACTACTTGGGTTCAGCAAGTTCTCCAATATGTAGCCCAAGGGTTCTTTTGATAGCAGTTTGCAATACCTAATACACGATACACATGACATTTCATTTTAATGAAAACCACATAGAATATTTACAAAATGGAAGCCACCTAAAGTGCTAGCTTGATCGTTTATTTTCTGCCTCTTATGGCATTTGCACACACCCTTACCATAATATACCCACGAAAAGGGCTAAAATGTAATTATGAAATTAAATAATAGGGAACAGCTTTTCCAAATTTGTCAGTGCTTCACATAAGCTACACCTCCCCCTACTGGAAGTTTTAGGAATTAAAGGAAGGTGCTTACATAAGGATGGCAAAAATAATTCCACGTATTTCTGTTAAACAATAGGACTTATTTCACATGCTGCTAATAATAATCAATTCAATATACCATATATTGCAGCATGTTCCACAAGTCTGAAAAACTGTTAAGATAAAAATAATGAACATGGAAATTAAGCACACAAAGCAAAAGCCTTACCTTTTTAAGAGCACAGACTTTCAAAACTTTTTCGTATTTTTCCTTCTCATATTCCTTGTCAAACAGAATATTACTTCTTACTGTGCCAGGAAACACCCAAGGCTGCTGAGAAACATAGGCAATTCTTCCAGTAACATTTATCAAACCTTTGTCCTTAGGCAGTTCACCAAGCACAGCACTTAAGAGTGAAGACTGTAAAATATCGTAAAAAAATAAAAACGAATAAGTTTGGTTGCATTAAAGTCGTCACAGAGACTGAGCAGTGTTTACTGGCATGATGACCTATGTCACCCTGCCACTCAAACTACTGCTAACAATAGAAAAGCACTAGTACTCCTTACATGCAGACTAGAAGCAACATACAAAGTACTGACTAACTCCAAACCATCTCCTCCCCACATCCAGAAGGGCACTGGCCTTTCTTGAATGCCAGTAGCTTGATGTGGAGTGCGGTATTATACACAAAATGGAACTGTACTTTTTTAAGTTTCTTGTTTTCACATTTAACACACCCAGGAAAGCCTCATGGAATGGGGTAAACATTAAGACTTACTTTTCCAGCTCCTACAGGACCAATCACAGCCAATAATTCCCCTCGTCTGACAGTAAACGAAACTTGTTGAAGTGCTGGGGTTTCTAAACTCTGTGGATTTGAGAAAAAATTAAGGCTTCCCCAGTAATGAAATATACACCATCAAAATAAACACTTAGGAACAGAAAACAAAGGCACATAAATCACTCTAAACTAGCAACCTATATGCTCACCATATTTTTAGGTGGTTTGGCTCTTCAATCATTCATTAACACTTCTGAAAGACCCTCATCTTTCACCACTAATACATAACACAGATAAAATAGTGTTCAAGGAATAAGGAGCCCAAAGCCAGCAGAAGCAGTGTCTCCTTGGAGCCCAGGCATCCTCGCTGCAGCTCAGCATAAGGCTGGAGTGGTAGCCTCTCTGCTGACCACTACACTGGCATTCATGGCCCTACCAAAACATGGCTCAGCAACTTCAAGCAGACAGAGGAGTGGTGAGAAAAGGGAAGGCTGATGCTTCCTCAGAGCCTCAGGAAAGCCAGGTCTGTGTCTGCTCTAGTCAAAGCTCTACCCAAAGTGAAAACAGGAAGATGTCTTTTGATATTACACAACTTCATCTTGTACACTGAGTATTCTCACAGATTTTTCATGAATAACATAGTGAGCTATTTGTGTGAAAATATCCTGCCCTAGGATTGTATGTTTAATATTCCTTTTCAGTACGCCCATTCTTTATTTCTCAATGTATTTTGTATGTCTTTTATCAAGGTTGTAAAAATGCCTATTTGTGAAAAGAACAGATGCTCATATCTTTAATAGCCATGCTAAACTGCAGTTTCTAAGGAGTTGGTGTGGCTCTCTCTCATTATAGGAAAACATACTTGTAACAGAATCTGCTTTTACATGCACCTTAGCCCACAGTAAGCATGACTGACACTAAAATGCAAGAAGTAAAATATATGCATTAAGAACACCCCAAAAAAAGCAGTTCCATCAAAGGAGCAAATGAAACTTCAGTCTTCAGCTTCAAAAACAGTAGAGCAAGGTGAAGAATACCTTAAAATCTCCAGCCACCTTTTGAAGGTCAAGCAGCTGAAGAAGCCACCATCTAAAACCCTGCACAAAAGATGCCACAAGACCAAGTTCTAGGAGTACAAAAAGAGGAAGCCTGCAATTTGTTTCAAATTATTTGGGAGAGACAGAAGTACAGTATCCATCAACATCTATGACAGCTGGGAGAGCTGGGCTAATACACACGTTCTCACTCATGCCAGGAGAAATACTCAGCCAGGCAGCATCACACCCAGAGCTCAAAATTCCCACATCACAGGGTTCACATAAAATCAGTCACACTGAGAATGTAACTCATGCACGTTGTTGCGCAGCACTGTAAAATAATTTTCATTGGTATTATAAATTTCCACAAGGTGGCATCAACGGGACTTTTTTCCTTTTCTCCACACAATCCCATCCCCCTAGTCAGCATTTTACTACAAATTTGATTCCTTCGTCCAGAGTACACAGCTAGTGCTAAGGTCAGGGGAACTCTACCGAGTTATGGCAGTCAAGGATGTTTTAAATTTTTTTTAATACAGAGTTTGTAGGAAATCTCTTCTTATGGAAGAAGTAAATAAGCTTTGAGACACACAGGCCTGTCTTCAGACCTCTTGAGGCTGTGCTTAGGTATTCACAAAAGTAAAAAGACATTTCTTTCAACATTTATATTTTTAAAAAATCGTAAGAGCCTAAAACATTACAGAAAATTTCAACAAAGTTTATAAACTATTACCGACATCCTACATATATTAAAACAGTGTTGCAAGATATAGAGTCTACACAATACTGCAAGCAAACAATATAGCTCCACACACCTAAGGGGCATGGTTATTTTTGCAATGGCAACTTGTCCTGAATTCATCACATCTATTTTTAGGCACTAAACTGAGGCACTTGAATATTAGTGTACAGACTAACATTACAGCTAAATTCACCTGACAGCTCATTATCACAAATGCCCCAGGCTCCACTGTGCCCTGTCAACTTGCTGTATCTTTAACTTTCCTTCTTCTGCCACTTGTTTTTTTGCCTAACCTCGCAGATGGACTGTTCACAGGACTCAGCTAACCAGTCTCATTAAAAGTGATAAATTTTCTATTGACCTAGTTCACCCACAAGGTCATACATAACAGCCTGGGCAAGGGGGGACAAAAGGACACGCACAAATGATGCCTTCAGGGGTTGGAACTACTCAGGTGAGCCTGGGCAGACCTTATGTGTCCTACAGTCAAAAGAATGAAATAGCTCTGACCATCTTAGGGATACAGAGATCATGTACCACACAGAAGCACCACACTACTTGGGTTCCTCAAGTAAGGACTATAATTACAAGGGATAAATTTAGCCTCTGTTCAAACGCTGGAATTTTATGTCTGAAATTGCTCAGTTGAGCAGACAGACTGTTCTGTAAACACAAGGCACATCAGTAAGAAGCTTCACTGAAGGATCTCCAATTCCATGCTGGTACCAGACTAGCCTGTGATACTCAAAATAATACTTGCCTTAGTACAACAAGAGTGTGACCAGGAACTAATTGGTTTTGTTCATCTTTTGAGAAATTGTAATACACCATGTTAGGTTTTTTTCCCCTAAAAGTCTAGCTAATAATTCCTTTTTTTACTTCAAGTTATTTTGGATTTGTGGGTTGGATGGTGGTTTGGGTTTTTTTTTTAGTATCTCTTTTGGCACACAATCCTTAAAAATAAAAATATTATCATTCATCTCTACAGCGTCTGTACTTGTTTCTCAGGTGTCTTGAGGAACCTAGTCAGGGTAGGAAGCTAAGCTGGTTACTTGACATAGGATAGCCTATTCCTTTTCTCTGTATCAGAACTTACCATCTTTTCAGTGAGCAATAAAATTATTTTGCACCATTGTAAGAGTGTATCAGAGAAACTTTCTAAGAGGATCTTGAAAGTTCTGGGAGAAATTTTCTCCCACACACACTGCAACTAAATACCAAAATGAAAATTACATTAACAGTTTTGTGGATGGTGTGTCAGTTTGGGGTTTTTTAAAATTGAAAGGAAACCAGTAATTCCAGTCATGCTGCCTGGCTTTCTGCACCATAAACAACTCATAAAAAAAGCAAGGGTGTTTTATGGTCAAATTATGCAACCACTTCCTATAAACTGCTAACAGTGGTACCAAAGTCAGTTTGAGACGAAAACAAAGATTCAGAAACACATTCCATTTTGCATTAGAAAGTATTCACAATCAAATGATTTTTAAAAATTTGGCCAATGTCTCAGAAATACTAGTAGCACAAAGAACTATGACAAAGTAAAGAAGAACAATGCAGCAATTTTCTTTTGCAGCTGAATAGCAATGGGTAGATCATCACATGTTTTCACACCTGATCCTCCTTGGACACAGCACAGGTAGGGGAAGAGGGTATAAAAAAGGAAATACATGACATGACTTATTTGCATTACATTCTTATGCAAAACTCATTTTTAGAGTTTCCAGCATTTGTAATGGAAACTGAACCCTCCCAAACGCAAGAATACCGGCAGGTTGCAATAGCTCCAACAATTCATCACAAACTACTGCCTACCATAGCAATTGAAGTGTTGAAAGAGTCTCAGCCTCTGCCTTTCTTACAGAAAAAAAGATACATAATAGATTCATCATCTGTGTATTGTCCCTTTTTCTAGTAATTTTGGTGGGTTTGGTACATTTTAAGCAGAGGACAATTTGCAGCTGAACTATCTCAATTAAAATACAGAGTAAGAAAAATTAAGGCTGAGCAGTTTCTAAAGCTTTCAAATCTGTTACAAGAAGTATATTGTACTGGTTCTAGACTAACAGACTGATCAAGCATTCAGTTCACAGAAAAAACATCCCCACATGGTAAGGCCCACCTTACTTTGCTGTCTGTCCTTGATTCCAATTTTAGTAGGTCAGACACAATAGTGTTGTTTAATAACAAGAGATATTTTCACATAGAAACACAATTTTTCATTTAGTATTCCATTCAGGAATAGCTACTTTAAAGATTCACTTGACAGTGCTTTTAATACTGATCTACAGAGTTAGCTTTACATACTAAAAAAAGATTCTTGTACCCAAAGGATGGAATACAAAACATCAGCACACTAGTCACAGACACGCTGCACTTCAGATTTCAAATGCCTGCAGCACTGATATAATTTACAAGAAGTAAATTTACCTTATCCCAATAGCAAGTCAAATCCTGAACCTGAAGAATGATATTCTCATTACTACCATGCAGTTGAGGCTTGAAGTGCGAGACCTCATCAAGCATCAGAAAGTTCTGCAACAGAAGCACAGGGTATTGCCTAATGTGAGACTAAGAATGGAAAAGGAACCCAAACAAATGTTTTTTGAAAGCAGCATACAGAACATTAATTATGGGGTTGGAGGAAACACCCACAAACTGATAAGGAACTATATTTCCAAACCAATGCACAACTGTAACAGTGTATCTTTAATTATCTAGCTCCCCTCCCATAAAAACTCCTAAAGTACAGATTTATTAGAACAGGACTCTAACAACTACCTGCTTTATAACGAATTCCAGAAGGAAATGGACCTTAAGAATCTTTTCTGTCTTTTCCCTGAAACGCTGTCAAGTCTTCAAATTGTTTAACTCCATCTTTCCATGCAGGAAAGCTGAAACCCTGACCGCAACACCTCATCATTCCATTGCTTTGATGGCAAATACTTGTTACTTCATTGAAAGAATGACAATGACACAGTAAGCAGCTGTCCACTGTCCCTACCGAGTATTATTCATGTGACAAAAAGACAGAACACTATCTGAAATTCTCCTCCTTTTGAAGTCCTGAGCATTTACAAAAAAATTACTTACATCTGCATTACTAGTTTCACTACTGAACTTCTACGTTATATCCCAGTCAGAGAACCTTTCCTTCAACTGGCATATGCACGAACTTTCTACCACAGCCACACCTGCAGCACATCTTGCCTGATGCTAGGTTATAAATAGCTCAAGCACATAGAGAAAGGAAAGAGTTAAATTCTAAAGAAAACTTTCAAGGATAACAGTTACCACAATTTTAAGACCAAACGTGAAAAATTCTATAACATGCTTCCAATCACAAAATATAAAGTCCTTAAATAGGAGCTAGTAGACACGTTGAGAAGATCTTGATCTTAGAAGCCAAGACTAGTTAGTAAGCACTGAGCTAAGTTTGCAGGCATGAGACAGCTACTGAAGACTTAGAGCTGTCAGTAACTATGAGGAAGCAGGAGGAAGATAGCAGAGACATGGGAGGGCAGAAGAGTACTGCTGGATATCAACAGACACAGAGGTACTGCTCAAACTCCTGTGGCAGGTATTGTTACAGGGAGAGATGAGAAGCCAAGCACTCTAATGCAGCAGTCTGAAGTGTACAGAGCACTCTTGTCCTATTAGTACTACACTACTATTAAATCTGAGTCCTCAGTATTGAAAGCAGTCACAAGACACAAGCTAGGGCTCACACCTGATCTCCACAGATGTCCAGGTAGTGCATGAATCCTACAGATCCTATCTATCCATGTGTTTTGTTCTTCAAATCCCAACATATCAGTGTATCTGTACACGTGTTACTCTTACTTCAGGAATGCCTACAATACCTCTGTACCATGTACACTCTTCTCCTACATTTCGGTCTGCCCTACAGTGCACGTTGTGTTTTTGCACATACATACACAGCAACACGTTCAGTTTCCGTAACAGGTCATTTCATTACGAATCCCAAACCGCAAAATTCAAATAAGGCCACACTTGTCAGTGGCGTTAAAACCATGTCAGAGAAGGAGAAGACACTCACATCCCTTCACACAAATAACCCCACCTTGATTCGTCGGATGCTTATCACTGCCTCGGACACCCTCTCAACGGCCGCAGGGAAGAACAGCGTCACTGTGAGTCTCACCGCACCGTACAGGGACACTGCAACAAACACCCGGCTCGCAGAGATAACATTGCCAAGCAGTACGTAAGCCATGAAAGTCATAAACACTGTTATTTTGCTTGCCACAAAGAAAGAGGCTAAGTTCAGTCCTCGAAGGTAGGAGCTTTTCATAACCATGGCGATCTCCTCCCTAAAAATGAAAAATGTAACAATCACACAATCACATCAAATGTCTCTCATTACTGCTGCCCTCAACAGTAGGATGAGGGAAATTCCCATTTGAGACTTTACTTTCATATCCTTTCTCCTCTCCTTGCACCACCTCAACTCATATGTGAAGAACTGTGAAGAAATCATGTTATATGGTAAATAACAAAAAAAAACCATTTAAGAGGCTTAGAAACTAGTGGGGAAATGTTTTATATTTAATGTTTTAGTAGCTATAGGAAATAATTATTTTTCAGAGACAGAAAACTGGTGTATTATTTTTTCTGTTTTAGTCAAACTACTATCTTAATTCAGATTCTAATCTGCTTCAAATATTTCTGGGTTGCATGCAATAGAAAATAGGGGAGAAAAAACCTGTAAAAAGGCCAAGCATCCACAAACTTCTTATCCTTTCAATATCAAAATCCAGTAGAGTTCAGTCACAAGACCAGCACACAATGCGCAGTTGAAAAAAAGAAAAACGCAACTTCCAAAAGATCAAGAGTTTGTCTGTAGCCCAAGTATCTGCTATCATTCAGCTGCTGATCCTCAAGCTGGATCACAGGATTCAGAGTATTTCCTTTCATCTCATTCTAAATCCTTCTCAGTTGGGACCCCGCTCCTGACTTCTTTTGCTCTAGGAATTCTGGTTCATAAATTAAGAAAATACTGATATGTGAGGCCAATTGTTCTGCCAGTCACTGCCCAAGCTAAATAGTGATGGAAGTACTGCACAGCCACACAGATCTCCCTCCAGCAACTGAAAAGCTGCTGATGTCTGTGTCCTCTATTTCCACTTCAGTTGAACTGCAGTTTCCACTTCTAAATGACTCATGAAGTCTAATTGTTCAAGATGTTGCTGCACTATCGTCCACTACAATGCGATGATATCAGGCTTCACTCCTTACTAGAATCATCATTTTTCTTTAACTAGAGAGCCATAACAACTTACTCCTACGCCATGTATTCCATTTTTGCCCACCTGAAGTAATATCAAATATAAAGTCCTGAAACAATTACTTAATTCCTCTTTCCTAATAATCTGGCTATTCTCAGGGAAAATCTTGATAATTTTGATGACTTTCTACTTGGAAGTAAATATTAAGATTGGAAACTCAAGTTGTGATTATACAGTTTGAAGGAAATTAAGTACTCACTTGATGAAGAATAGGATGCAGGATGCACTGCTGGAAAACTAGTTAAGCAACTTTCCCACTATACTTGCCAAATTGGCTGAACTGACAGACTTTCAAAGAGTTTCAAAGACTTACTTTTTCAGCTTAAGGGTTCACAATCTCTGATCTCCTCCAGAGTACAGAGAAAGAACATGTGTATGTAAACTATTTGAACTGGATCTTATTCAATTACTTCTACAACACTGGATGAAACTCTTTTCCCACCCTCTAATAATCCTTAATAATCCTCTCATCATCTGTGGAAAATCAGCAAGTTTTTTGAGCTACTCTCCATAAATATCCAATAAATTACAGCCTACCTGCAGGCTGCATATAATATTTTACACTGTCTTGAAGCACGAAGTTATATAAAAGGAAACTAATACAAACAGACATAGGAAAAAGGAGCAGTGAAGTTCAGATGCCATTTTAGACACTGTCAAGGGCCAATGTGGAAATATTGGAAAATGAATTCTAAATAAAACAAGTTTTAAAAAAATCAGATAATTTACAGCAAGATAACAACCTTCTACTCATATACTGGAGAGGGATGAGACATGAAAATTAAATTAGGAGAAATACGTACCTGAACTCCTACAGTTATCCCTTAGCACAGAATGCTCTTACAGTGTCAAGTAAAAGGGCAAATACTGATTCAAGCTTATTACTATGTTTTAATCTGATGCCAGTGGACATCTGGAATGAAATGTCTTAGGATACCAAACTCAGCTGGCCTTATCAGCTGAACACCTAAGGAACTTGTGATCTGCTGCCTTACTTCCTTCCACCTTTCCCAGATAGCTTGAGCAATACTTAAAACGCATAAAATGAAGTAGAGCATTATATTAGGATGCTATCACTTAAGTCAGGAAGTCAGATTCCATGTATTTCTGAGAAGGAAAATGTCTCCTTGTAAGTTCGTTGCTATCAGTTTGCAGAACTGTGAGGATGAAATTACTGCATTACAACTACTAAAGTTTATTAGTTGCTGTTTTTAAACAAAACCCTAAAAGGAAGTATAAAAAAGCCAGCATTTGTAAATATCTAAGTTTGGAGGATTTTTTTTCATTTTTTTATCCCCTTAGAATATATTTTCATTCCTCCAGTCTTGCTATATAAATTTAAAAAACAAAAAAAATATCACAAGAGGCACAAGTAAACTGCATTTTAAAGAAAATAACACACTTATTCACATGTAAAAAAATGGCCACTGACACTGGTCATATAACAAGCTGCATCTTTCCAGGATTACCTTCTTAAACCACTCACAAGTTCCGCAAATGATTTTTCCCAAGCATACATCTTTATTATCTTCATACCACTTATCACTTCATTCATGGTCCTAATCCTGACATCTGTTAAGGCAGCTGTCTTGCTTCTGTAAACAACATAAAGGAAAAAAATCTCAATATTCTCTAAAGGAGACAATTTACCATCATGTAACATACTCGTATTTACCAAGCTTTTGCTTTTACTTGTAAAGACAATTCACATAAATTTAAACACATTAAAGGGTCTTCCTAAAACAGCATCTTAAAGCTGACACACAGCAGACAGATTTGGTAAGTTTGTATTCCTTAGCACAGGAACTATAATTTATTGGAGATAATCTAAATATGGTTTTGTTTAAAAAATAAATATTACTTAAGCATTAATTGTAATTAACACTAATGTAAATATATCTATTTTAGTCTCACATTATATTTGCGCTGATGAGCAAACTGGAAAAGACATATAATTAAATAATAAAGTCAAAGTTTTAATTAGGAAAAAGCATTGAAAGTTAGAAGCCACATAATTAATGCATAAATTATGCTAATAGAGCCTATTACCATTCTGAATTCATTCCCGTAGACAAACACACTTTGCACATAGTGAATTATGGTAGACTTTATTTTGATAAAACATATCTTTCCCAGCTAAATTACTTATTTTTGCATGTACCAATGAAAGCTAAGATTCAAAGATCATTAAAAGAAAAAGTCTCTTTAGAAGGGGTGACTGGGCTTTGTCAGCCTAATCTGCCCCCTGTAATTTTTCTCTGATAGCCTGGAAGAAATAGATGTATTTAAAGAACTTAAGTAGAAAGAATTTCAATCACCTACCTGTCATTTAAAAAAATCCACTTCACAGCACCAGCATTTCATAAACATTAGGATGGCAAAAGTAGGGCATTAAAAACTATTTATGCAAGAAAACTGAAAAAAGGAATGTAGAAACTTGCCCCTAATACAATTAAGGATTCTTACTAACACTGAGGAAGATTCCTTAGCTTAAATCCACCCTACTGACACGGACCAGGATTATCTTTACTACTTCATCTTTTACTTTTTCAAAAAGTAATTCCTCAAAGAAAGTAAGACCTCAATATTTCTTCCCCATACATATACCATCGCTGTAAAAGGCAAAATTTAGCATGTGTTGTGCATGTCTGTGCAATAACAATCAAAAATTCTCACCTACAGTCTGTTGGAAGTCACCTAACTTCCAGGCATGCTCTCCAGATAACAGAAAGTTGAAGATGATTCAAAAAAATAAAGTTAACAGAGGTTTCCTTTTTAAATGATGTACATCAAAAAGGCTGTAGTTCTCATAGGCCAATTTTTCAGTTTTGCTGTTGGAATCTTCTCATAGTAACAATCCTATTTCAAATTGCTTTGAAATGTTCAAGAGATTGGGGCAGGGCTGCTATTTTCCTTTTTTTAAGCTACACTCGCCTACATTATAATAAGCATATTTTGTACATACATACCAGAAGCCATAGGCTCATAGGCTTGTATTATATAATGTCTTCAAATACACCGATGCCCAGCGCATTCATGGTTAATTTATAGCAGAGAAAGACACGTCCCTAGTCTTAAAACTACTAAGTTCAGAGTATATGCAGATCAGTCTTACTGGGAAACACATGCTCACACAGCATGATAAGAGTGCAACAGGAAAGGAGCTAAAAATTCTTCAGCTGTCTGAGAAGCTCCCTCTAGGAATATATAATAACATATACTAATAATCATTCTAAATTAAGAAAGTTGCAAAATTCCTTTTTGGTGTCATGAGGCATATTTGGTGGGCTTTAATCATGTCTGATAAAACAGTTAACATAGTTTTCTTCTTAAATAAAGTACAAGGGCTCTGAATGAGAATATTACAGTTGCATGGCTAAGTAGTGAGAGGGTTGAGCTCTTGTGAATAAGTATATATAAGTAGTCTTCAGTCCAATAATTGAACTGTTTATCAAATAATATATTATGTCACGCGTATTCTGCTAAACTTCTAGTATTTGTGCAAGTAAAAGCAATCCTATAGAGTACAATGCATATACCATTCCACAGGATATCAAGTCCATTTCTGCCAACTCCTAAGGCACTGAAGCCAATGCCTGCATCATAAACTGGTGTGCATATGTGCTTACAAGACTGAGTCACAAACACAATGCTGAATAATAGCACAAATTAGCTGCCACACCGAGCGTGCTTGGATTTCAGCAAAAGCTTTAATCCTTAAATTACTTCTTCATGGGCTCATTTCCTCTAAACCATGCCGATTCCCAGCAACTGCCATGTGAACACACTCATCTTTACAGAGCTGAAATCTATCCCAGTTTTACCATTAACTCCTTCTGTTCGTGCACACGGAGACAAGCAAAAGTTCTTCTGCTTAATAAATTCTTTCCCTTGCACTGCCTCCAAACAAGTGGCTGTTATTGAATGGGAACAAGTCACAGAAAAAGAAATTAAATGTTTGATAACAGAAAATTACTGCAAACTCATATCCCCACAGCCTAGAACCTTACAGTTGGAAGCCTTGTAGCTGGCATCAAAACCGCCAGCCTACTTTTTGATCCTTTCTCTCTCATTTCCTTCCCCATTTTTCTCTCTGCATCTTTGCCATTGAGGAGAGACAGCAATATCTTAGAACACAAAACTTCCACAGCTTTCTGCTGCAACTCCTGTATCACTCCAGTAAGTCAAACTTAGATCAGGGCTGACAGTATTGCCTTTGTAGTAACCACTTCCTAAGCATCACTGCAGGAAGACAAAGCTCAAGAGTTACACCTACAGAAAGGTGGCTAACAAAATTGGGCAATTCCTTTAATGCACTGACAACTAATGAGTAGCAGATCTTTTCAGCATTTCTGGAAGACAGACCACTTCAAGTCTGCAAACAGGAATTCAGACATCTCACATTAGCAACTATAAAAAAACACTGGCAAAGATAAAAGACAACGCAAAAAAAATCAGAAGACAGAAGCTGAGGTCAGAGCAGTACTTCATCTCTATACAGTATGCACATTTTAAAATCCATGACAGAAAAAACCTACAATCCAACATGTGCAGCCTTACCTGAGGGAAGAAAAAAGTCTCCCAATGCAGGTCTGGATAGGAAGTAGAATAATCAGAACTGCCATTCCTGCAAGGCATGATGGGCCTATTTCCATCCAGAGAAGTACTGTTACTGCTACAGCTTGAATTGGTCCAGCCCACAAGAAGTGCAAGAAAATTGTTACCTAGGAAAATATTTAAAAATCAAAAATTAGTTTTTGGTCTTAGCTAAGCAATTAAACCCTAATAACATTGAGGAAGCACTTCTGCATTCAGCGAGAATTCTGCACCACATTCAGATACCCAAATGTACACGCAGGTGTACAGAAAGTAAGCAAATTACCACACAGGTTTTATGTTCATCACCAAAATTCCTCTGTACTTAGAAAAACAGCATGAAAATATTTTAAGAGACTATATATCTTCCTGTGATGCCATCCAGTGGAACCTCGAGAGGCTTGAGAAGAGGGCCCATGCAACACTTGAAATTCAACAAGACAAGTGCACAGTCCTGCAGATGGGTTGGGGTAACCCCAAGCACAAATACAGGTTGGGTGGAAAACTTATTGAGAGCAGCTCTGGGGAGAAGGACTGGGGGTACCGGTGGATGAGAAGATCAACAAGAGACAGGAGCACAGAAACCCAACCATGTCTTGAGCTGCATCAGAAGAAACATGGCCAGCAGGTCAAGTGAGGTGATTCCCCCCCACCTGCAGTGCTGCATTCAGCTCTGATGGACCTAGACCTTCTGAAGCAAGTCCAGAGGAGAGCCACAAAGACAATCAGAGGGCTGCAGAATCTCTCCCATCAAGACAGGCTGAGAAAGTAGGGGTTATTCAGCCTGGAGGAGACTGCAGGAAGACCTTTTATCAGCCTTTCAGTACATAAAGAGGGCCTGCAAGAGAACTGGAGACAGGTTTCATAAAAGGGCATGTCATGATAGGACAAGGGAGAATGGCTTTAAACTCAGTGAGAGTAGGTTTAGATTAGATATTAGGAAGAAATTCTTTACTGTGAGGGTGGTGAGACACTGGAACAGGTGATGGAGTGAAGCTGTGTATGGCCCATCCCTGGAAGTGTTCAAGGACAGGCTGGTTGAGGCTTTGAGCAACCTAGTCCAGTGGAAGACGTCCCTGCCCATGGCAGGTCCCTTCCAACTCAAAACATTCTATGTTCAAGAAACAGTGTTCAAGAAACAACCAGAAGAAATATTCATTAGAAACATTCATCGTCAGCTAACTCCAACCCCACAATTTCTTCAGCCCCTCAGAAAGATCTGTAATACTTCTTACCTGATCAAATTTGTTCACATCATTTGACAGAAGGTTTACTATTTGACCAGTGGTAGTCTTTGCCATAGCTACATTACTGAGACGAAGTGCCTAAAAAAGTCAGAACAGTCTCAAATTGTCACACCTTATAAAGTACAGTACACTTACATGCAGAAGAATCAACGCAAATACAATACTGGGGCAAAAGCTGAAGGCACATCTCAGCTTTTGCCTGGGAGTATCGGGGCATCATAAGAACCTGAGATAACCTTGGGTTAGATTACGTATTCTGAACAAAGTCCTAAGAGAAGAGTATTTAAAAAATGTCTGGGAGAGGACTGTGAGAACAGAAGTGCCATAACTATCTTCATGTGTGACGTGACTAAAAATGGGAAAATTCCAACATAGCAAGTCACTAAAACTGAACAAAACAGTCTGCAACTTTTTGTGTGCATTGCTCTCCTCCTCATTATGAGCATCTGTACAAAACAGGATCAGAAAACTCCACCTGAAGGTTAAATTAGAATCAGAATCATGTTTGCTCAATTGCAAGAATTCTGTTTTGAACAAAATCTGACAGAAAGCAAAAAAAAACCCCAAGCTATTAGTTTTATACTATCAGTTCTTGCTATCACTACAAACAGTGTTTTCTGTCTTCGTAAATCAGAGTTAATATCCCTTTACAAATCCGTATTTCCCTTGTCAATAACTCTTGTAAAATCATAACACTTCAGAATTATATAAAATTAAGTTTATAACATACTACAAAAAGCAACATGAGTAAATATCAAATATTTTTACAGGCTAATAAATAAGTTAATCAGAAGAAAATAATATGTATTTATAAAATATTCCCCTCCCAAAAAATCACATCTGGAAATATGCAGACTGAAAAGATCTAAACTGAAATGGCTCAAAAATACACACCCTGTTTCTTTCTACACCTGCTAGAAGGTTTTGAGGTTTTCAGCCCAAGTTAAAAAACATACAAAACATATTACATGTTTTTCTGTAAAGGAATAGTTCACTCCTCAAAAACACTTCCCATTTTTAGGCAGCACACATCTACTTCTCCCTCTCCAAATGATTATCATTAGGATTCCTTTTTGATCAATAATCAAACCTGGAAAACACTAATTGTTTCAAAAGTACTGTTCCAGAATTTTGAAACTGGTGGAAGAAAAGGAGCCATCAAAGCATCACTTCGAACAAAGTGCCTTATGTTTCTTGTACCTCATTCTTGTGTTACAAAGGTATTGTTAATCACAGAGAGAATCCCAACCTAATTTCACTGAAACCAGCAGGTAGAAACTTTTAAAATTCCACCAAGAAATTCCTCTAATACCCTAATAACAAATCTAGGACACTGGGTATATGAAAGATGATTTAGATATTTGAGAAAATCATTGCTTCATTCTCTCACATACCTTCATGACTCTCACACAGCTGAAATCACCCGAGGAAGCTGCCTGCAAATAATAAATGCAGCCACAGCACAGCCACATTTCTATACACCACATATCAAGGTTGATCAGCTCCTAGAAAATCTGTTAGATATCCACAGACTACAATAAGAGGTGTTTGTGTGATGCATGTTTGAGGAACTTGCCCACCAGAATGTGTTTACAGTACTTCCTGTACAACGCATCTGCTGTCTGAGGTTCACCTGAGCCAACAGGAAAAGACTGCTGGTGTTTTGCTGGTGGCTCATGGCCCGGGTCGGTATTGGACCTGCCACCTGAATCACCTTTCTGTCAGTGGCAATACAATTTTAGTCTTTCCTTGCCTTTCTTCTTGTTTTTCATTTCTTTTTTCCTTTTTTTTTTTTCAAGTGAAATAAGCCTACATTTTCCTGACCTGTGTAAACTGCAAAGAATACAGAAGGAAATGACACACTGAATATACAGCATCAGTTTTAATTACAAAACCAATTTCTGCCAAAAAGTCCTGTTTTGGTACCTTTCCTTTTCTACTACATCTAAAATACAGCCCCATATGAGCTGAGGAAAATTAACTCTATCCGAGCCAAAGTCAATACACCGACCTCAGTGAACTTTTAAGTCTTAAAAAAAAAAAACAAACCCACAACAAAAACCAGCTTCCCCTAAGTCGGCTTTGGTTTCAAAACGTAAGACTGTAAGTCATGAGACAGATTTCATTTTAATTTTTGTTACAAGCTTCCTATGTGCATCACTAATACTTCTTACCAGTCACAAAACATCTTAAGAGTTTGAATTCAGGGCTTTTGCAGATTAGATTTTAACTTTCCAGGAAACAAAAAAGGGTCTAAACCTTAAGAATTATGAGCATTTGAAATTCTCGATTAAGGATATTCTCTTCTTCAACCTATTCATTCTTGCAGATCCAAGATTTTACTTACTACAGCAATTACCCAACTCCACAAAAGTGCTGGTAAAAATAAGGATGAAGTGTTGACTTATATACATATAAGCCACAGATAATGAAGACAAATTAATAGAAAGGTTTATCAATGTTCTGCTGTGACCCCTACCTTCACTCGCAGGAGCAAACATTTATGAGATGAGGGAAGAATGATTTTCCATTGAATCCCATCTCCAGAAATAAGGGTGCATATTTCAAACGTTTATTTTCCAAGCTACTATCAACACAGCAACAAACAACATCTCTACGTACATTTTCCATGAATTTTAAACTGTTTTGATAATCCATTTAGTAAATTAATACCTTAGAGAGATGTTTATGTAGAAGAAATCAGTGTGACATGGTAGAGCCAAGTTCCCAGAGGATCATTTCCAAGGTATCAGAAGGGGGAGGAGAAGAAATGTGTGCATGAAAAGCAATCACAACTTACAATAGGGACACAGTCGCTCAACTGTTTTGCCCAAAAACTTCACATGACCTGTACCAGTAGTACAAGTCTTTGTCCTAGGCGGATGGTACCTACGTTTAATGATTAAAATAACACAGGCTTCTTTACATTCCAGACACTGTACAGCCCTGATCCTTCAATCAAGCTTTTTGCTGAGGTAAGAACTTACAGGTCACTATCCTAGCAGCACTAAAACTAGGAAGATAGGGCATTTTCCCTTTCAGCATTGTCAGCAAAGATTTTTGCTCTCTCACCAAGGAGAGTATTTCATCCTGGATGTCATTCAACTCCTTCCTGTAGGTAAAACTTGCAACTTGTTCCACTTTTCTTCTGACAGCAGCCTCAACTCCATCTTAAATTGAGGAAAACTGTTTCTCAATCAGGATACACAGAGAGCAAGAAACAAAGGTTCACTGAACACACACCTCTCCTCATACTTCGTTCATTTTAGTGGAGGGCTGCAGTACTCCCACAGCAAAACCAGTAAATTATTTTTAAAATTTACTATACCCTGCCTTTAGGATTCAGCTTGATTCTGACCCATGTCTGCTCTACCTGCTCCTCAATCTCTGTTTCCCCAAAGAGAAGGGACACTAAAGGAGAAGATGTCAAGCATCCCTGCCAGCCTGGAGGGGGAAGCAGCAGTCCCAAAGAACTGCTGCCACTCCCCCTGAGCAAACGTGATGGATGCCCCAAGGGAGGGGTGCAGCCGCTGATCTGCAAAGGAGACAACTCACTAATTCTGCTGCACCCATAGAATAAAATACAAATAAATCCTACCATCAACCCCCAACAGGGGTGAGAGGTAAACTGGACAGTGAAGCAATTCCCAGGTGACTGAGAGTGCTGAAGCAGATGGTGACATCCAAGCATTAACATCCTCCCCAGGGATCAAACGGCAAGGCTGAGTAACTGCCAGCATTCCCTAGGAGCTCTGCCCCTCTCCTGCTGTATGCTGACATCTCCTACAGCTATAGCACACAACTTTCCACCAGCATTTGGGGGGGTCTTTAACTGCACCAGCAGGTAAAAAAAAAAAAAGCACCTCCTCCAAGATTTCAGGGCTTTTTCATGCACCACTTTCACTAGCAAGCCTGAAGCTGTCACTCAGACACCGTGTTACCAAAGAAAGACCAAAGGCACACGTATTAAGGTCTGGCACGTTAGCACACACTGCCTTTCTACCGACAAGTGACTTCAATGGAATTGCAAGAACGAATATATAACAAATAACTGCATTTTTAAACTCCCCTAATGAAACAGCTGTCCAATACCAAATACACCTCTGAACAGGTTTGCTTACCTTCCGATAAATCATATGACACATGGCTACCCTCAGCTTCATGCCAGCCCGCTGCACGTGATAGAAGTATAAGTGATGCATTATAGCTAAAATAAGGGTGCACACAGACAGAGCAGCTGCATAGCAGTATGCAAAATTCGAAGCTGAGGAATCACGGCCTTCAAAATAATCAATAATTTTTCCCAAAAAAATTGGTTGAATTATTTTGAGCGTTTCCTGAAAGAAAAAGGAGAAAAATTATTAATAATTTCGTATCACACCATGCTACTCAAGTTTGTAAGCAGGCAAACAAGTGCCAAGTACTGCTGCAAGTCATATCCCTTCTTATTTTGTCTTCCTTGTGCTCCAAAATGTCAAGCCGAATTAAACCAACACGTTCCACACTAAAATTTAGCTGGAACCTTAAAAAGAACTACCTCAATTACCAAAAAGCCTCTGATATTATAAAAATTGCATGACCATGTATTACACTTCCATTTTTAAAGATGACAGTGTGTCCTTTACAGCCATTTACATAGAGTAAAAATCCCTCTTTATATTGGGCAACCGCTTCAGATATATGAAATACAGTTAAGCCTTATGGGGCAAGTCAATGGCTTGCAATGTCTCAAAAATAATGCAACTCTGTTTCATATCCACAATCCTGCAGTTATGACTCAATTTTTCAGTCTCCCCAGGGCTACAGCTCTGTTTTACCTTCCTGAGAGAGTACATGAACATTACCAGGCTCTCTGAACAGTCCACTACGAAGTCACCAGTACATATCATCCAATCTTAAAGGCAAAGTTTCACAGCCACGAAGTACGTTCCGTGACATTTTACACCACTTACCTCAATCATTGTGAAAATGCCAAAAACTAAATAGGACTTCCAGTAACAAAGAATAATGGCTTTTGTTAAATGTGGCGTTTTCCCTCTCTTCTTTGCTTTTTGCACTTCTTTATCCCAGTACCTGACAAATAAAGTACAGTTGAAGGACAGAAGTACAATCACAAGGCAGTTAGGTATCTAGAACAAAATACTTTCAGACTTAAAACCAGATTGCTGCGGTCACCTTTACACAATCAAATGGAGTTAACAGCCAGCCATGTCTTCCCATTCACTTTAAGCACTTAGTACTTAGCATGATAGGTCTGTTTGCTCTTGGTTAATAACAAACAAGTCACCACTGTTGATGCCCTCCAGACACATTTGTTGATGAGGAACCCTTTCTTTGTTTCTTCTCCTCTCAGTTCAGACAGTCACTCACCTTACTTAAGAGCCTATTACCATACGAGCTCCTGACTAAGGACTAAACTGAAGCAGCATGGACTACTTTCATCTTCCTACAAATCTGCCCTTCCCCAGAAAGGCTGTGATGTCCAATCCCTTCTCATGCCTGTCCCTTTCTTTTTTCTACCCCGTGCTTCAAAGAGGATGAGCAGATACGGCATTTTGTCACCTAACACTCCACACCTCCCTCTGAAGGCAAGGATTACATCAGCAGAGTGCCAAAGACCTTCGAATTACCACATGTCTGCCCACAAGTAGGACACAATCTGTTCACATAAAAATCAAAGACAGTAATAACAAGAACAATTTTAACAAGAAAGTATCAGAACTTAAGCAGACTTATTAAAACACGCAGACATCAGAGAGGATGCTTTCCTTTTCTTCTGGAGGCTAAATATTTTCTGCCAACCCTCTGACCTTGATGGTTTGAGGGCTGAAATGAGTCTAACTCACAAAAGCCAAGTATTTTGCAACAATGTACACAAATTCAAAGCATAGAGAAAACTTTTTTTTTATTTTTACTCTTTTTTGTTACAAGGATTATGGAGTTATTGCCTATATGATTCAGAGTCAGAAGTGGAATTGTGTAGATTCTGCAGGACTTACTGGATCAAAAGAAATTCATGAATTATATTCTCTGCTTCTTGGCCAAGTACACTAAATAACGAAAAGTTTTTTTGTTTTTTTTGCGTGCTGTATTCTCTACCATTTCCTGACTCATGGGAAGTGTGTGCTTTTACTGTAAGAATCACTGGAAAGAGTGCATCTTCCTCTGCAGCAAACTCCCTGAACTGCTTCAAGACACAAACATGGAATTTGGCAAAGCTCTCCAGCTACAAAGATGTTAAAAACAGGAACCCCTATGAGCTTATCTCTGACCCTCTCTCTTCAATGAACTCATCCAGAACAGGATGATGTAAAACCCAGTCATAACCTCAAGGTGTAAAAAGAATCCAGAAACAAAAGGAGTCTTTCAACCCCTTCAAACTACCAGGAAAGTCGATTTACTTTGCCTTCAGTCTGAAGGCAAGAAACAGCAAGGTCACACTTTCTTAATACAGAGGCCACCTTTTATTAGGAGACATCTCTTCCTCTAATTATATTTAACTAAATATTATCTGAAGACAAAAACCTTTTCTGTTGTGTAGCCCAACCTACATTAACAGTTACCTTTTGAAGAAATGTCACTATTAAAACAAAAAGGTAGATAGATTCTCCTGGGTCTGTAACAACATGAATTACTATGGAGTCCATGAAAGAGTATTTATAACAAAATAAAGACACCTCCTAGATTCTTTTACTTGTTCAAGGCATTTTATCTATTTTACCAGCAACTGGCATGTTTTCAATATATAGATTTTTATATCCACATATATATATATAAAGGGTTGTACTGGTTTGAAGGGGCTGGGATCGTGGGGGGTAGTCAAAAAAGGGCTTTTGGGATGAATGTAAGAAACCCCACTTACCTGAGCTAAAATTCTGTTTCCCTTAAACTGCAGGGCGGGGGGGGGGGGGGGGGGGCGGGGG
>VXBA01003207.1:640447-653562 GCA_013399895.1 Serilophus lunatus
AGATCCACACGAGAACGAGAAGGCTTAGAAGTCGAGGCACGGCCCTGCCCCGAGTTGTTCTTCTTCGGCTGCCGCTGCAAGGAGAAAGATCACAGCTCCGGTCCCCAGCGCCCGCAGGCCCCCCCACGGCGTGATTCCACCCCTTTCTTTCACCATGAGAGCCATTTCCAGCTCGGCTAGCAAGTAACCCTCGGGGAGGTGGTTGGGAGGGAGTCGCTTTTACTTCTTTTTTGTGTTTTTCAGAGAGACTGAAGGGCCGGAAGTGCTTCCAAAGAGAGAGAGAAGAAAGAGACAGATTTCCTACCCTTCCCCCCTGCTTTTTTTTCAGCTAGTCATTTTAGCTGAGAAGAGCAGTTCCCTTTCTTTTTTTGTTTTTTTCCCTTTTTGTGTTTTTTTTTTTCCTTGCATGCCGGGTGTCCCTCGGTATAATTCTGGGGTCTCCTGTGGGTTATCCCTACCTCCCTAATTTAATTCCCTAGTAATAAAAACTGTTTACCTGCTGAAAATTCTATTCAGTTTTCCGTCACTTTTATTGAACCTGCCCCCTGAACGCTAAAAGGTGGATCCAACCACCACAAGGGTACACAGCTGTCACTTAATTCAGTTTGCACTCAAATCCCCCCAGAAAAAACAAAAAAACCCTCAAACAACCCTCCCCAAAATGCTTTTTACTCAGTTCTATACAGAGCAATTTAAACAGTTTCCGCAGCTATTTTACCACAGGACAGAAGATTCACACTAATTTATTAAGGATTACTGCAGTAACAGTTGATGAAAAGTCTTCTTGTCCAAGCATTCTGCAAAGCATCAAATTAATTATAAATTGCATAATGGAAATATTCTAATGCACTTCCATTAAGTGTAACTTGAAAAAAAACTGAAAAGCTTCTATGGTAAACAAGTTCTCTTAGTTCTTATTACTCTTAATTCCTCAGCATTTTTAATCTTGTTAAAACATGTTGTTATGCTTTACAACCTCTTTTAATTTTACAACAGAAATAAGACTCTAACTTTCACCAGCAGAAAAACAATGAAAGAGAACAACTGTCCCTTCCAACTCAAAGTATTCTGTGTTTTTTCTCCTTACCACTGCAGTTCCTCTCCAAGCTTCTCTGAGGAGTCTTCTGGCAGCACTTTATACATATCATCTTCTTCAAGCTTCCGTTTATGGCCAGTAATAAATAAGGGATTCAACCACCTAGTTAAATACAAATTATTAATAAATTGATCAGCAGACCAAAAGAGTAATTTCTTTAGATATTAATTCTTTTACCTCTTGTTCCTCCTTCTGAATCACTCAACATCCACACATTTTACTGCCCTTTTATTTAAGAATTAAGTCAATCCCTATTTTTATGGGAAAGCATAATCCATTTCCTAAAGCCGTTTATGCCCCATAGCACCTTACTCCCAGGCAGTCAGCACAACTCTTCTTGGCCTTAAGGCAACTGTTTTCTTACAATGCTTCCTTATACTCAAGGAAAATAAGCACACCTTTAAATATTTAGGGAAAAACCAAAACTTAATCTAGCTATTAAAATACTGACAGCTATAAATAAAATTGTAATGCATAATAAAAGACATTTTTTGTAACATTTACTTGAGGAGAAAACTAACTGCTGTTCAACTGCCATCTTAACAAGCATTAAAGGTCAGTAATTTGAAGATAACTGCTCAAATGTAAAAATGGGTAAGTAAAGAATTATTACTAGATCTTACTCAGGTTTGGAAATAGAAACAGAAGCACACTGACACAAAGTGTAGGTTCAAAAAAGAAAAATACTAACAGCTCAATTTCCTTAGTGGGCAGACTTTTTTAAAACTGTATTTTATGAAAGCACTCTAAAGATAAATTATAATAATGACACTGCTGGTAAGTTGAAAAACACTGTATTTTCTTAGATCAAGTAATACTGACAGGGAACAGCAAGATTAGTTTTTATGCACCAAGATCTTTCTTCAAGCCTGACGCATAGGTCAAGGAGCTCCCAACAGTTTCAGTTTTGCTTCACAGAGCGTACAGATGCACAGCAGAAAGCACCAAAGTGACCAGGTTGTTTCATGAGATGGAGCTAAAGCAAATGTCCAAAACAGGCATGGCTTAGTGGGAACAGGGGAGATAGGGAACTTGCGGTTTTCCATTTAGTTTCTCTCTCTATTGAGTCGAAGACACTTGGCTTCCAGGAGAAATGTGGGTTTTGGCTCTCAGGCTTATTTCCTCCAAGTACTTTCTCAACTAGTCAACATCATCAAAACCAAGAGGTTAGGGACATATCTGTTTTGGAAAATATACTCTTCTGCCGAAGGCAAGCCGTTTGTTTGATCCCAATTGCCTGTGAAAAGTTCTTAACCTTTGTTTACTTTCTGATATTTAACTATTCCCCAACTTCACCAACACAGTTCTTACACAAGCACCCGCTGCACTAAGTGAAGTGTACTGTTTTCTGGAAGGCCTACATGTGAGAATTCAAAATTGAGATGGTTTACAATGAGAGCATTTATATATTCACAACCACAAGGTAGTTATGAACACTTAACAACCCGTTTTACATTTCTTGCTCAGGCACGTTCCAATTAAATTTTGTATACACTTTGCTCACTAGAGTGGGTGGAGGGGCAGCCTGAACCCTAGACAGGAGGCTCAGAGTTTCTACCAAGACAGAACTGTTGCAAAAACCTCTTTCCCAGGCTCCGCAGCAAAAGTGGATGTAACAAATGGGATTAATAGTGGCTTTCCTTCACTACTTAGCAAGCTAGCACAGCGTTTTTGTGACTCATTCAAAAATTAAGTCTCTATCCTCAGAGTAGCAGTTTGATGCCTAACAGCCCTTTTTAAACTCTTGGAGTGAATAGTGAAGATTTGTTTATGTGAGCTGTTAACTCCTCAGTGCATGTTAAAAGTTCAATTAGAAACAGAAAGTACTTGTCAGACAAGTCTGTTGCTTGCACAATATGATCAAACAGCATCAGCGTCCAAATCACTGTCACAACTTCCCTACAGCTTCTGACAAAAGGTCTCAAAGACCAACTGCTCCAATCAGCAGACGAACTTCTGCCTGGTTTGGCACAAGGGATCTGCTCCATTGAAACACTTCTTCTTTGGCCTCTGAACTTGCAGTTGATCCCAGGTAAAAAGCAGGTATGAGGCAAGTAAACTCTAGGCCATTCAAATAGTACCTGCCTGCTGGATGACAGAGACTCTGTTTGCTCCAGGACAGACAGTTATGAGAAAGGTCTGCAAACTTCAGTTGACTCATGATGCCAACACCCAGCGCTCCTCCTCTTGAACATCAGTGTTAGCCGACGGTGTGCTCCATAAAAAAGCCACAGGTCTCCTTTCAGTAGAGAGGCTACAATAAAAGCTATCTTTCCCAACTCCTCTAGCATGAGAATCAGGATGAGGCAGACCTTTCAGGAAAATATAGGGATAAATTCTTCTCCCATCTACGGAAATGGTTATGAGATTCCACTGGCTACTGCTGCCAGGGTGGTGAAAACAAAAATCACTCTGACATTTAACAAGGAACATAAATAGAATATTTATTACAGAATCACAGAATGGCTGGGGTTGTTTTAGAAGGGACATCTGGACATCTGCTGGTCCAAATCCTGGTACTCAAGCAGGGCCACCTAGAGCTAGTTGTCCAGACAGTATTTGAAGGTCTTAACTAGGAAGGCTTTGTAACTTCTCTGGGCAGCCCATCCCAGGGCTCAATCACCCTCACAGTGAAAAAGTGTTTCCTGATGTTCAGAGGCAATCTCCAGCTTATGCCCCCTGCCTCTTGACCTGACCTTGACCTGGGCACCACTGGGAAGTCTGTTCTGTCCAGCATACATCCTCCTCTCAGGTATTTATTGATAACATGCCCCTGTCCTTCTCTCCAGGCTTGACAGTTCCAGCTCTCTCAGCCTTTGCTCATGGGAGAGATTACCTTTATAAACCCACCAGCATCCTTGTGACCCTTTGCTCCACTCTTTCCAGTATGTCCAGGTCTCTCTTTTACTGGGGACCCTAGAACCGGACATAGGTCTACAGCTGTGTCCTCATCAGCACTGAACAGTGTGTTTTCCTCCATGTCATTATTGACACATAACAGGACACAGAGCGGAAAATAAAAAGACACTTTGGAAATATACCTAAATATACACTTTTATAAAAAAATCCCACAATGCTCTTAATGTTACTCTGTAGAACACCATTCCTCTACTTACACTTTTCACTGAAAAACCACAGGCAAGCAACAGCAAGAATAATGGAACAATGCAGTGTGATTCCACACTGTAGCCAACAGCAGCAGGCCACAGACGTAGTGCAGTCTCAAGTCTACAAGGTTGTTACAGCCATCTAGTTTGTCCTTAAACTCTCAAAACAACTTACTGATGACACATATGCCCACCTCCACCGAGTTCTTATGGTTTGCAGTAAGTCCCTTCTGTCTCCCCATCTCCATACCAGTCACTGTATATACTAGGTGATTGAATTTGAAAATTAAGTAGCAGGGCAAAACCTGCCAAAAGCCTTCAGATTATCAGCTCCAGTGAGACCTAGAGCAATTCTGGGGCTTTTCACATTATTTTGTTAGTTAAAACCATAATTTTGCAAACAGTAATATACTGCACTGCAACCTCTATATTAGCATTAAAGAAGGCAAGGAAAACTGACCCACAATACACAGAAAACTGTGGTAATTAATTTTGTGGCTTGTTTATAATAAAGGACAACAAGGTAAAGACTTAGTACAAGTCCATGTTTTCATAGTGTTACAGGAAAAGAATGCATATAAATGCATAAAAATACTCATCTTTAACAGCCATTGCTATGGAGGTCCTTGGGAGTACAAAAGCTGCTTGACAGTATGTTGTGTTACTGTAGAGTATACTTATAGATCTTTAGATGAAAGTTTTTTAAAGTTTTTACTTTTCAAATTACACTGAGTCCCTGACCAGCTTTCATCCCAAGAATGAAGTCTTCTGCAAACTCTCAGAAGCGGGAAGAGTTCGAGCTTCATCATCTCACTGATGTACCCTGAACTTCATTCTGGAAGGCCTACTTTCAGGCAGAAGACTTAGCACATGTTCATACTCAGCCACTGAAGTTTCCACCAGGATGCCACATGCAGATTATGCCCTGTGGAACAACCTGCACTTA
The DNA here is from genome assembly GCA_013399895.1 of Serilophus lunatus. Taxonomy (NCBI): domain Eukaryota; kingdom Metazoa; phylum Chordata; class Aves; order Passeriformes; family Eurylaimidae; genus Serilophus; species Serilophus lunatus. The sequence goes on from VXBA01003207.1 coordinate 645,597, forward strand.
AGAGAGGAACTGAGACCAATCCGTTTCACACCGACTGCTGTTACTCAAGTCACACACTCTCGACAAACCAACCAAGCCCTTCTCTTGCCTGAAGGCTCAGTTAAATTAGGCAGTGCCGCAAGAGGAAGTTGGCAAATCAGGCAATGGCCTACACAAGGAACATTCCTGAAACTTCAATCTAGCCATAAAGGAAGACCACTGAGAGTGGTATGTCCTTTGTCCAAATAGAGATCAGCTAACGTCGACTTATTCAAGGGGCATAAAAAAAAGCCCACAGAAAAGTAGGATTTATGAAACTAGAATCTATGCAAACTGAATTATTCTGTCATAGAAAAAAGCTTACATAATAAACAAAATTAAAGATGACCTAGAGAAATGAAGGCAATATATAGACTGTGATGCAAACTACTCCTCTTACCCCAAGGAAGGACATAAAATGGATGCACTACCAACCTATTTTACCTGAAGAAAGACAGGAGCAACACAGTAAGGATGAAAGACTCGCATCTCAGTCCCTCACTTCTGTACTTCTTACTGAAGAAGCAGTTCAATTTAAATAAAAATAGTCACTGTCTTCACATTTCCCAAGTACATTCCTGTTTGCTATGAATTCTGAGTATATTTTCCTTACACACCACCACAGCTTATTATTCTTTCAAAACACAGGGTTCACATGATGTCTTTCAAAGAGCTCAGCCCAAATTTTTCCTAGCATGAGCTACATGTAAAAAAAATGTGAATATCTGTAAGAATGTTGAGTAGATTCTGTTCTGCTGGGAATGCTTCTGTTCTATCAAGACGATTAGCTGATCAAAGACATTGGCCTGGAAAGATGCCCAGAATTAGTCTCTGTTACTGCCAGAGTACTGATGTCACTAGGAATAGATTAAAAACATATATTAAAAAAAATCACTCTGTAACCTGGTGCAAACCCAAGAGATAGCCAACTGCAAAACTGTAATTCATTGCTCTGACCTCAAAAAGTTTTTCACCTCTGCAGCAGTATCTCGTGCATTGATAAAAAAAAGAAAGTGATTCATTTCTGAAACAGCAAATACATGAAGATCACAATATAAACATTCACTTCCTGCATTTCCCTACTCCTGGGCCCTGACATTACACACCCTTTCAGATTACAACACAGTCAACCAGCCACAATTCACTTGGTTGCCTGGGAAAGTCCAATTTTTACTGTCTGTAATTAGAGCAACTCCACCAAAATTTTGGAGAGCTTCCAAGACCTGCAGAAAAAGCTAAGAACATGTTTTCTTACCCTCCTAAGAGAAGTGAGACCTCAGAGGGACATCTCAAGTCATACCCTTCTTCATAGGGATGGTATGTAAGAGAATCAGGCTCTGCTACCCAAAAGCTAGAGTCATTAGGCATCAGACTAGTTACGCTATTCTGTTTCACACACAAACTAAAATTTCCTAAACAAGAAAGCTTTTAAATTAGGTTTGCCATTGCCCCAAAATAATTTCCTATCAGCCAAGGAAGAAATAAATTACAGATAGGTACGTTAAACTAAGAGCAGTGTCCAGCTCAACTGGGATGCTGTGCCTCTGGATTTTTATGGCGTCCTGCTTGCAAATGCTAAAAAAAAGTACTGTTTTCACACTGCAGAGCAGGCTTGCAGAGCTTTCTAGAAACACAAGCATACACTGCAAATGCTTCATGAACTGAGAAAGTGTCAAAAAACATCAGCCAAGAAGCAATTATATTACAAAGCTGACTCAAATAAAAAATGTCCTAAAATCAATGATGTGTCTGTCAAGGGCCCTGGGTGCACCCATAAGCCTCAGTTGCCTTGTCCAGCTTTTTAACAGTCACACTACAGTCAGTCGCTCACATATTATGTTACCTTACTCTGCACAAGTGCAAAATTTTGCTCTCACCAGTTTTACAGTAGCTCCTGCTTTATCACTGGACAAATCAAAAAAAATCAGACTACACAGAATATTTTTCTAATTTGAAAAATCTTTTCTTTTTGTCTTTATTTGTAATTACAGGCAGAAGTTTAATTTCTGGGTAATTTCACAGCATCCAATCAAGCCACATCCAGTACACTCTCATCAACTAATTCCTTATAGAGTGGTTTAAGAACTGCATTTTCCCCATTCCTCCAAAGCTTATTTGTGCATTACATTACAAGCATCATCTGTTCACACTCAATGTCCAGTTATTTTCAACAGTTGCACAGGAGAGTCTTTGTTTACTCAAATTCTTCCATAAGACTAGGATTTTGTCTCCTTGAGCAGCTTGGAAGCACTACTTCAACTACTAAGCTGCAGAGTACTATTTCTTTCTCTGTAATCTCCTACTTTGGTGATGGGGTTTTTTTATAAAATAAAGGACCCCTCACAGGGCCTTTAGATTATAAATCCACTTTGCTTATCCTCCCTGGTTTACCTCAGGTGTCTACCTGTTTCACTGTACTGTTCCCTATCCACCCTCATGACCTGAAGTTCTACACCAGCAGTGCAATTCTAACACTGCTGCATGTGCTTGCTCTCAGTCCAGGGGATCACTGCTAGGATGGGATGGGATGGGATGTACAGAAGGAAGGACACACACTGACAGTCTCCAGGATTATTTTGCAAGGATTTGTAAATACTTTAGCAACAGTTTGTAGCCATCATGGGATAGTTGTTTTTTTTTTAGTCCTCTTCCTATTTCACATGTTCATCCATTCTCAGTCACTGAGCTGCCTTTTCCCACTTCCCCTTACGAAGACAGTCATCCACAAGTTACACAGTGAACAGAGTAAGTTCTAGTATTTCTTCAGATGATTTTTAACTCATGTTTTGGTTGCAACTTCCCTCCTCAGCTTACTGCAGCTTAAACAGCAGATTTTCTCACTGCTTCCAGAAGGAAAAAATAGGAATACAATGAAATTACTTCAAAGCCATATGAACTCAAAAACACCCTTCAGGCTTCCAGTTTCAATACCAGACTGTATTAACCTTTGATACTCAGCTTCATCTCGTCTTCCAAGCTGTTGCTTACCCACAGCACAGCGTAAGCAGCTGAGTTGCTGAACACCCAATTTCTGGTGCCGACAGTAACTCAGTTGGTATTTGTTTGCATTTATTGTAGGCTGTTTTCATGCTGTTCATTTACCCTGCATCAACCAGGTATGAAATTATCTTATTAATCTAGCATACTTCCTGATATTCCAGATGGCAAGAACAACATCAAATAGGGCAAGAAAGGATGGGGGAAACACAGTGGAACCAATGTTTTTTGCAAGGCCTAGAAGCAGAAAATGGGAGGAGTGGCATCACCTGTACCTGCCTATCCATAAATTATTGATTCCAAACCCAGCATCCACATGCCAAGAATAATATGCAAATACCAAGGATTTGATGCAAAGGTCTGAAGATTGCACTTTATAAGAATAAAATTAAGTACAAGATATTTGTTGAAGCAGGACCTAATGGTGGCAATTTCTGTATTAATGTCCTTTCTGACAGGCAATGGAAATAGGAGAATTAAAATCCCCTGTGAGTTCACACTGACATTACAAGCAGTTGAGCGCTAGGGATACAAAACAAAATAAAATACATGATTGGTCTTTTTAACCTTCCACTCCCAAAATCTACTCGGGTTGCCTCCCTCTTCCATTCTACCCAAGACCTTGTGTATTTTCTAGAAGCAGAGAGAAATTATTTTTGGGGAAAAAAAAAAATCAACAGTGTGACATACTCCTAATTTTGAAGCTTTGAAGGAATTAGAAGAGGGACATTTTCTCTCACAAATTATACATCAGGCTTTACGTAGGCACTCCAAAGGCAAACAGTCTGTGTTTCACCATACTCAAACACTTCATCCAAGGCAGTATCTAAACACAGATATTTACAGTAGATAGCAAATGCTAACATTCCAACAGCTTACACACACTCGTCATAGTGGATATGATCTATTTAGCACTCTTTAGCCACATACTTTGGCTTTACCACTCATAAACAATCATTTTCAAATAAGATTTTCTTTTGCGTAACACAGCTATCATGAAAACAAGCAAACGTTACAAATGAATCCAGTAGCTCAAGAGACCAAATGATTCAAACTGACTACAGAACATCAAATACCTTATAAATTAACAAACAAAGCATTATCTTTAAAAAAACTTGCTTCTATGATCCTCATCTTTCAATCAGGAGATAAAAAGAAGCAAGTCTGATTTCAGACTCTGAGTACAGTAAATAGTTTTTCTGTTTATCTATTCTGAAGATGTTTACATATTTCTTCACAGTCAAATCTATTCAGTGACACAGTAAAGATCAGATCAGTTTTACTGGTGGCACTGCTGGAGTCCAGTGGGAACAGCCAAGAGCGAGGATGAATTTTTCCCCTTTTTTCAATGCAAGGTGAGAAACAGCTTTGAAGAGAGCAAAGTTAGAGGACTAAAATATAGTCAATATTTAGGCTTTCTGAGAAATCCAACAAAATCAGTCGGTGGCCCATCCAATTCTAAGTCATGGGGTAAAAGAGGAGGAAGTGAAGTGCATCGTGTAGCTATTTATACTGCTACTACAGAGGTGTGTGACATGACTGCATTTGGTCAGACAAAGCTACACACAGTGCAGTCATCACTGAAACTCTTGGAATTTCTGTGTCTACACTTACCCTGCTCAATTCACACTGAAAACTAAAGGTTGGGGTTTTTTTACGCTTCTCCTACTGTGCTCCAAGTCAGGTCCATGAAGAAGACTTGGTGGTTTCGTCATTTTCTCAAAGGCACACACTTAGTAAGCCAAGAACAATGCTGTCAAACATGAACAGGTAATGATAAACAACCACTGGTTTATCTCTTGGAGTCATAACTGTGTGGATGCCTCGGAGCAAGTTTTCAGTTCATGTTTTAAGGCTGTTATTGCAACAGCAACTGCCACACATCAAGTGACGATTAAAAAGGCTTCCAGCCTGGGGATGCTGAAAGTGTCCAGTGCTCCAAAGAAGTCAAGAACTTGTCAAATTCACGGTGAGTCTGTGACAGGTAAGTAAATACTGTTATTGCTAAAAGTAAATTGCAAATTTATTTTAAATTTAGAAAGATTTTAATTCCTTTTACCTCTCTGAACAGAAATGCCAGAAATCCTTTCCAGGGTGTTCGAGCTTGCACTCCTTCCCATGTTATTTACAGGAAAAAAAGTTACTCAGTCTTCTAAAAATTTAATCATAGCCTATGTTTTGTAACTCTCCCCTAAAGCGGATTCAATGCCTGAACAACAGAAGGTATAAAAATTCAACTGCTTTATGGGAAGAGCATCATTAGTAACTCAAGGGAACAACTACTATAAGCATATAAAATGACACCTGTTAATAGATAAAGAAATAAATTAATAACCATTCATGGTAAGAATATTAATCCCCATCACCCACAGCAGAAAAAAAAGACATGAAAAGTGCAATTCTCAACTGCAGCAAGCATGGACTATAAGGTTTTTTCAACTCCTGATGCTTTCTACAACAGAATAGTTGTTTAAACATGGAAAACACTGAACTCTCTGTTGGACAAAACTAAAAAAGAAAGCAAATCCTCCTCCCCATCCTTCAGAGCCCTCATTCTCCTCAGTAAGTTGAGCCAGCAACAACAACAAAAAAAACAACACCTAACAACACAGAGGAAGTAAATCAAAAAATCAGAAATATACCCAAGTTCTCCAAACTATAACTGAAATAATAAGTTAATAAGTTAGAGCTTTAAAAAGTCTGGTGAGCATAGAAACTTGTGATCGAAAGTTAGGGTTACAGTCATATCTGGAACAACCAGAAGACAAATTCAATAACCCCATGTTAGTACAGATAATTCAGTGAGAGACACAGAAACCAAGAACATTTTGCAACTGTCCTTCATACTTCTGCCATAAAAAGTTTTAATTCTTGTAAAATCCAGACTAACATTACACAAGGGATGAATTATAAAAATAAGAATATTAACACACAATCCAGATGCTCCCCTTTCCCATGAATGTTCATCTAGGGTGTTTAATGTTCATCAAGCTCATACTTGTCAAAGTCACAACCCAAAAGCAAGAAGACAAGCTTTGAACAATGGGAGAAGAATGTGTCTTCAGCCTACACACTCATTACCTGAGTTTTATAACCCAGTGAAAACAAGGCTTCTTTTCCCCTGTGAGTTTGATCCTGTTTGCACCAGACTTCAATTCTGTACCACTGGCAACAAATGACAGAATGATTCCTTACAATGGTAAAATTGTCCTCCTACCTGCTATGGGAGGAAAAAGCAGGGCATTGACAAGAAGCAGCCAACACCTGGGATTTGAAGAGCAGAGCAGGTACACATGAGCAACCACAAGGGTGGTGGCTGCTGCTACTCACAGAACAGCCTCCTCCAGCACTGTTTTTCCAGTTCTTCCGATTAAAACATCTCAGAATACCCTATGTGAGACAACAGCTGAAACGAAGCAGTGCTCACACAGCTATCAGATGCTACACCTCCTGCAGAAAGGAAGAACAATTCCTACAGCTACCCATAAAGTTACCTTTACAGCTAAATGAAAGGGTATTTTAACATTTCCTTAGCTTTATGTAAAACAGTATTAACTTGCAGAAAAGTGTCAGCCCCTGCCTGCTCAATTTAACCCACTGCAGGCATAATTTCAGCTTAAATTTTCACTTAGAAAATACTGATGCTTGTTGACTAGTAAGTAACAAGGATATACTGGTGTTGGACATGATCACATGCAGCACAGGTAAGAGAGGGTATTTTCACTGATGTGAATTATACTGCTATAAAAGCATGAAAAGTAGTACACTGGGCAACTTCTAAAGCTTTACATATCCCACTTTTCGAAGCACAAGCTCTGCAGTTGTACACCACCATGTGACTGCTAAGCATGACATCCCAATCGCTCTCTGGACTTTAAGCAGCCTTATCATCCCACAAGCACATGCTTTCACCAACTTTCCCCTTTGCACATTAAGAACCTACAAACATGTCTGAGGTAAAAGGAATCTTTCAGGCACTTTCCTAAAACTTGGGAAATCTAAGGTACTTTGTTGTTGCTGTCAAACACTTCTCTGCAATACACACAGAGTGACACGAAAGGCCTAAAAAAGAACGACAGGGGCAGTCAGAAAAACTAGCTATGAGCACTGCACACTTCCTTTTTCATATCTAGCTGGATTGGTTTTGGCAGAACCACCAGTAACACCAAAAGATCCCAGGAAGGGAAAGGGAATGGACGAGAAGCAGCTCTGGAATGCTGCAAGGCCAACTGAGGTTCGTCTCATTCCACATGGATTTCCTAGCAAAACTGTTTACAACACAGGCAGCCCTGGTGTCAAAGAAGAAATTAAAAGTCAAAATGCTGAACATAAGAAGTTCTGCACAAGCATACAAGCTGCTTTTCAGCAGAAGTTATTTATTTTACATTTTTCTTTTTGTACAACGTACCTCTGAGGACACAGCCTTGACTAATAGATACATTCAGCTAAAATTTGCCAGGGCTTTTAAAATCCCTTCCAAAAAGGGCTTCTGCACCTGCTCAGAGCTGCTGCTGATAGGATCAAAGATTTTTTACTTGCGTTTCACAGGCTTCCAAAAAAAGAGCCTCACCTGCCATGCCCTCCCTCCCTTCCTCCACCACACAACACAGCATGTGCGACCTGGTTCGAGCTACAGCAGCTGAAGCAGGATAAGCCCTACTACCCCTGGAAGTGCTCTCTTCCACATGGGATCCAGTAAGGCAAAGAAGCGCGATGCTCTCTCCCCATTTGACTCTGCACATCTTTTCCTATAGTATTTCAAAGCAACTAAACTGTTGAGCTGCAATTCCTCACCATTCCTGAGCACAGACACATAACCACGCCGAGGTCCCCACTCATACAAGAGGCACTAACTTTGGACTAGTAGTCATGCGCTCCCGTGAAGTTTGTGGCAACACCCCAACACTCCCAGGCTTCGCTCTGTGACACCATCCCCCCCCCCCCCCCCCCC
>VXBA01003207.1:654095-683307 GCA_013399895.1 Serilophus lunatus
CACAGTCACTGCCGGCAGCTCACGCCGGCCGCCGCTTCCCTTCCCCGCGCCCTCTCGCCCAGACCCTGCCGGGAGCCGTGCCCAAGTGCTGGCCGGCCGGCCCTCCCTGAGCCAGGGCCAGGTGAGACCAGGCACCGCTAAGCCCCGGCGCGCACGCCGGCGCCGCACCTCCGGCGCTGCCCTCCCCCCTGCCCTCGCCCGGGCGCTCACCAGAAGAAGAGCCGGGAGCAGAGGTTGGCATCCTGCAGCGGGTTGGGCTTCTCCTCGCGCGGCACAGCCTCCATGCCGCCCGCCACGCCGCCTCAGCCCGCCCGGCGTGCGGCCAGGGAGCGCCACCACCAGCCACTTCCCCCCGGCACAGCCGCCGCCGCTCTGCCGCCGGCCGGCGCTGTTTCCGGGAGAGCCGGCACCCCCCGCCCCGGCACTCCTCCCTTCTCCCTCCCTTCTCCCTCCCTCCCGCCGCCGCAGGACGCCTCCTGCCGGCCCGGCTCCGCTGGGGAGGCGCCGGGAGCCGCCCAGTGCGGGCTGAGCCTGCGGGCGCGGTACCCGCTGTGCTCCTGGCTGGTAGAAAGCGTCTCTTGGGCGCTGGCAGCGCCCAGCGAGGCGCCCGTCCGCCTGTTTTTTTGGACACAAAAACACATGGCGAGTCAGTGGCGAGTCAAGCTTAACGCGAACGAATACCAGCAGAAACACTGGCTGTCACCACACCTTCCCAGACGTTGCAGATTCTTCTATTAAAAAAAAAAATCCAAACAAAACCGCATAAAACAACGGGCAACTCGTCATTTAACAACGTTTAGGAGAGCCTGACTGTACAGAATAAAGTAGCTAATGAATTCCAAGAGATCACTGAAATCCATAATTGCAAAAAGTTCGGCAAGTGATCACCACGCTTCTCCAGTCGTGTCACCAGTGGCCTGCAACAGGGAGTGTGATGGAAAGGAATAGAGGGAACTGCAAGAGACTCAAGAAAACAGCAATGTGGGACATGTATCTGAAGTAAACAAAGAACTGCTAATCTCCATGGCAGACTGATTCCCTGCCATGCCGTTATTTCCCTCAGCCTCAGAAGCACAGAATGGCTGCAGTTGGAAGAGACCAAGAGACCTCTGGAGGTCAGCTGGTCCAACCCCTGCTGCTGAAGTGCCATATCCAGACAGCTTTTGAAGATCTCTGAGGATGGAGAGTCTACAGCCTCTGGGCGACCTGTGCCACTGCTCAGTCATCCTCACAATGAAGAAGTGTTTCCCAATGTTCAGAGAGAACCTCCTGTGTTTCAGTTTGTGTCTATAGCTTCTGCTCCTGTCACTGCGTATCACACAGCAGAGCTCGGCTCTGTCCCCTTGTCATCCACTATACATAATGCTGAGATCCCCCTGAGACTTCTCTTCTCCAGGCTGAAGAGTCCTAGCTCTCTCACCCTTTCCTCATAGCAGAGATAACTACAATCTCTTCATCATCCTTATGGCCTTTCACTGCAGTGTCACCAGTATGTCCATGTCTCTACTGTACTGGGGAGCCCCGAGCTGGACACAGGACTACAGGTGTGGCCTCACTTCTGAGAAGTGGGGAAGGATCAAGTCTATTTCTCTTTGCCACAACAATATATTGGTGGCTTATATTCAACTTGGTGTCCATCAGGACTCCTAGGTAGCTGCTTTCCAGCTGGGTGGCCCCCAGCCTGTACAAGTGCCTGGGGTTCTGTCTTCCCACATGCAGAACTTTGTGCTTCCTTTTATTGAACCTGAAGTTCTTGTCAGCCCTTTCTCCAGTCTGTTAAGGTCTCTCTGGATGGCAGCACAACTCTCTGGAGTTGTATCAACCATTCCTCCCAGTTCTGTGTAACCGTCCCTGGAGGTTTTTAAGGAAAGACTGCACATGGCATTTAGTGCCATGGTCTAGCTTACAAGGTGCTGTTAGGTCATAGGTTGGACCTAATGATTTCAGAGGTCTTTTCCAACCTAATTCTGTGATTCTGTGATCATCAGTAAGCTTGCTGAGGGTGCCCCGTCTCATTATCCAGCTCATTTATGATGTCAGACAGTTTGAGGTTAATGTTGCAGCTTAAGCCATCTGCAAGACAGACCATTCTTATGTTCCGTATATTCATTTCATGCCCCCAGTAGCAACCAGCCCTATCTCTTCGTGCTAAAATGTGTTGCCAGTGAAACAGTTGACAGGGCTGCCGTCTGACTTTCATTGTAGGCATTTGAATTGACATGTTGTTGAGATGAAAGAGGACTGGGGCTACGCTGTAATATTGAAGAAACAGTTCAGTTCATGCTTGCAAGAATGTCATCATAACCATAAATCAGACAAATCAAGCTTAATCTTTCTGTCAGTGAACACCGATGGGACTGCAAACAGCATGTGCCGCTTGTTCACAGGTGGTGTGCCACAGAATTTTGTGAACAGTAAGTACTGCACCTGTCAACAGCTGTCTGTAGATCCTTCCAGATTAAAACAAGGAAAAAATGGAAACAATGCAGTGGTTTAAAAGGGCAGGCTTTAACAAAACAATGCTTCTGTATTCCAGAACCTGAATAATTAATTTAAATGATCTCCCAAAACATGTGAGGAAAAGCTCTGTCCATTGCAAAATCTGATGGTTTAGATTCTTGTGAAGGAAATTTTTCTGACTAGGTGCTGCTAAGAGAATTAAAAGGTATGACACCAATGCAAGTCCCAAAATGTCAAAAAAGTTGGGTCAAGGAGTAGGAGAAAGGAAGATGTAAATCTTAAAAATTACTTCACCTTTGTCAAGTAGTTGTGCAATGAAAGATTATACAAACATTTCTTAGTTTGGGCAAGGAAGTAGTAGGCTAGTCATGAAGAAGTAGTTTATTTTCAGAATACAACTAAAAGTATTAAAGTAAAATATTAAAATAAATGCTTTCAATATTGTCGTGATGAAGGGGAAAGGGCAAAGAACAGTCCTTGAGAAGTACATTTTTCCTTTGCCAGCATTATCAGTGGTGAATGTTGACACTACTTAATTTTAAAATAAATACTAGTGTTTACTTCTAAGTCCAAAACGAAATACTCTATGAAGTTTTGGAGAAGTAAAAACTAAAAGGGAAGGAGAAAATAAAATTCAACTAAAAAAAAAAAAGAATATCCTGAAAGCTGAATGAACCTGTAAATCTACTTGCCAAGTGTGAGTAACAGTTAGGAGTTTGATTCAGTAAAAAAATGTGTGAAGCAGTTGGCAAAAGAGATGCTCAGAAAAATCTGAGACTGCATGTGGAGAAGAAGGGAAAATAGCACAGTAATGAAAGTAATAATCTTTTTATTTTAGGAAACAAGAAAAATAACTACCAATTTATCTATTGAATATTTTGCTATGACAAGAGTATATTCACATGGAAAGAGAAAGGTATGTGACAAAATAATGTGTGAGTTAGTAAATTTAAATTATCTAAGTAATGTGGATATGGCTTAGCAAATCCAACCCCTCAAATAAGGTAGGAGCCAAATTAAGGAAGTGGCATCTGAATTAAACCTGTTATGGATATACATTGTTCCAGGGAAGTAAATTCAGATCACAGGGGATGTCACAAACATACAAACACAGGAGATTCCCAGTTTATTCAGTGTGCAAGAAAGACAGTAATCACTAGATAAGCATCTCTATGATGTGTGGCCGGATGCCTTCTTTGCTCTACTCTTGTCTCATTCTGAATACAGTCAGACTGAAAAGCTTCTTCATGGCACTTATCACCAGAATATGAGGAATTCACAGATATCTGCTTTTCTTAAAACACTTAGAAGATAATTGGGCAGTTTCAACTGATTTCCAGGTGATGAATGAAAACATGGGGATCTTAAGGTGAAATATAGGCACTCATCCAAATTATGCACTAGGAAGCTAAAGCTTAAGTCTTTCAGAGGATGTGGCACTATAACCTTTTCCTTTCAAGCAAGCAGCCATTGTTTTCAGGGCTGAACAGTTTCTCTATATCATACTCCAGGCCTTGAGACAGACACAAAACCAAGAAGACATGGATGAGTGTATCTGAAAAGTCTGTATAAAAGATTTGCTGAGCAGTACATTACATCTCTGAGGCGATATTAGGGACAGAATCAAATTCAAAGTTGTTTGAAAGACATTGGAGTGATTAGTCTTCCAAAGACAAGCTATGATAGCAGAATGTGAAGGCTTTGCAACCGCACATTGTTTGAGTTTAATGTTTTTGATTGAAGCCAGGCAGAAAGACAGACCATATGCCTGTCTGACAAAACCAAACAGGCAGTGTTGTATTCCACCACACTGCTGGCAAGAAAGCAGGCTGTCCTGCTGGCTGTAAGCCCAGCTTGTCACTATCCAGTGGCCTGACTCATCATCTGGCTGGCGTATCCACTGAGAAATAGCTTCTCATCCTTCTGCAATACAGACATATTGGCCTGTTCTTGTTCCGCTGCAGAACAGAGATGTCAGCACTGCAGAACTAATCTGTATTTTTGCTATTTCAAACTGCTCATCATTACATAATGCCAACTGCCTTCCTCAGATACTTTTCCTATTTGTCTTTGTTACCCCACTAGTCATCCCTATTTTCCCCAAATCTTTTTCTACAGACCACAGTTTCTTATTCATACTAATTAATTTCTTCATTCTCCTTAAATTATGGTGGAATTCGGGTGCCTAAGTATAGATACCTTCTCACATTTTAGACATGGTAGGGTAGTCCACACAACCACAAGTTACCACTGCTTAAGGTTGTACCTGCCTATCCCATGGTGATGTCTCTGATACCTTATAGATGACTGTAGTTGCCTATAATTAAGAAACTAAATCTCACCCTTACCATCTTCTCTACTGAATCAATCTGGGGTTTAAGCCAGAGTGCTCTCCATCTTTGACTATCACGTTAAGTTTATTTTGGTCAGTATGATTCTTCCTAAAGAATTTTTACTTTCTATTCAATTTTTTCTATGTAGTATCACATACACACACACTCACACATACACACACAATGCTGACTTTCATAGTTTAGTTTGGATATCCACTTATTTGCTTTACACAAAAGCTACGTTAAAAACATTTATCCATAGCAAATAGTTTCTGTTGATTGTCTGCTAAGATAAATTCAAAACAGTTCTTTTCTATTAAATACTTGATGCCGTAGAAAAATTGTATTGAAGTTGTATTGAAGTTGAAATTGACACATCTAGCATTTGTTCAGCTCTCCCCAACAATTTCATCTCTTTTACTTCATGCACAGATGCTTAGAGACTGATATTTCTGTAGGATGACTTGGATGAACTTGCAGCAGGCCTTCAGCAGAAGCTCCCTGTGCCATTAGTTAAAACACTGACTTGGGTATTTATAATATTGGTGTCTTGAGCTACGTAGCCCTCTCTTCTCCATTCCTACGCAGCTAAGACCTCATTTCACTTTTCTACTCTCACTAGGTAATAGACATTAAACTTCTTGCTTCTATTAATTACAGTTTCAAGTCTTTCATTTTTCAAACCGTATTTCTAATATTGATAATGCAGTTTCTGAAGAGCAAAGACTTTTGTTACATTCCCTATCAACTGATCTGTTGCCGTAAATCTTGCACTTTATTTGCCTTCTTTCTATCCTGATCCCTTGCTTTTCCAACTTAATACTAGTGCACAGCTCAGGATAATCTCCAAGAAACAATGAATTACAGTAGCAGAAAAATTAAGTTGAACTAGTTTCGGGGCAAAGGTGAGTCAGCAAACAATCTACTGCCATTATTCTGCAGTCTGTAACTGATGGCCTAGAAAAATGAAGACATCCCATCCCTGACATTCGAAAAACAGATTGCTTCTGCAAGGAGCAGGGAGTTGGTCTTGATGATACTTATGGGTCCCTTCTAACTTGAGATATTCTATGATTCAATGATTCTATAATCTGTCATGATGTTTGCTCAACATAGGCAACCTAGTCCAAGGGTAGGAAGTAGATTAGCTGACTTCCTGACTTCTGCAATTTCTATGAATACCAATGTCTTTGGACCCATTGAACCGGGCAAGATTGCCAGAGTGTTCCCATGACTTCCAGAAAACAGAGGGGAAAATTCCTTTTTAAAACTTCATCTCAGAGCCTGGAGGCGAATGGTTCACTTCAGGTCACGAAGGTCTGATTTCAGTGACACTGTGCTCTTGCTATGTGTATAAGGATGTTATGCCTAAGAATTTTGTCTTGATTTTCTACAGCAAAATGCAGGTCATACAACAGTGAAAAAGATAGAATACAAATGGCTTTGGTAAGAAAGCTCTATTTTCAAAAGTTACTGTGAAGACATGTAACAAACTATCAGCAAATAACATTCTTCCACTTGAGTTAGTAAAACCTGTGCTTCTTTCAAAGCTTTTCTTGATGACAGTATTCTTTTGCATTTTCCACATCTACTTATATGAATACAGTTTCCATTACATGACCTCTTTTATTTGGTGCCAACTAAAATGGGCAAAAGAGAGAGGAGAGAAATCAGAAGTGGATGCATGGAAGTTCTCCCTTACCTAAGGAATAAAGAAGAAAGGAAAAAGCAAATGGTGAACATTCACAAATTTACAAGCCATAGAGCAAATCAGTCAGCAGGTCCACCATTATAGCCTGGACGTTTCTGGTTATTCTTGAAGCCACTCTGCTTCCATGCTAAAATCAGGAAAATAGACATTGTACAGATGGTCAAACGAAGCTGCTTTTCTTTCCAGAAGAACTCCTTTCCCTTTAGTAATAACACAAGTAATCAACAAGCTCCAGAAAAAAAGGCACGTAAGTCACTTTCAGAAAGAAACCTCACCATCAAGATCATCTGGATCCTGATTGTATTTCATTTGGCATTGCCAGACTGGAGTTTAAGAAAGTTATTTTTGGCAATAGCAAGAGGACAGAATGCAACACAGACAAATTCATAAGTTAATTCATAGTTCTTTTTTCCTTCTGTAACATAAATCCACAGAAAACCTTACTTAAAATGAGTGACACAGTCTGGCTTTTGTCCTATTGGGGTTTGCCCACTATGATGGGATGATGGACAAAACTGAAATAATTTCTCTCATTATCAGTACTTCTGACCTCAAAATAGAAACTGCAGATGTCTTTAGTCTCTACACTTCCTTCAAATAAGAATTAACCTAAAGAAGATAATTATTTTTTTCACCTTTTCTGAGATACCTTGGTAGTATTTGCTCCCATCATGGGACTAACCAAAACATTGATGTCATCTAACATCCTAGATGAAGATGGAAAAAAGCCAGAATACCATTAGATCAATAATATTTAGAGATCATAAAAATCAAATATGGTTTTAATAGGAAACAAAACACGCTAACACTGCATACTGCAAATTTGATTTCTTACTTAGCTTTGGAAAACAAAAGGCATAGAAAGTGACCAGGCATTCTAGCAAGATGCTAAGGGAGAAAAAAATAATTTTATTTTCAAAAATTTACAATTGTTCTTCACTTTTCTGCTGAGAAAGGAGATGATGGCTTACTTGGTTTTCAATAATTTCCTCAAAAGCTAGTGACACATGGAAAGAGGAAAAAACAATTCTATTCTAATGGAAATAAGGCAAGGCCAGCAGAGCCATCTTCAAAATATGTCATAGCTGACCTGTGTATGAAACACTTACCAGCATGTATAGACAGTCAAACCAGAACCAAACCATGTTAAATGATGGCAAACATAGTTAGCCTCAGCTGTGGCCAACACAGTCCGCCAACACTGTTATCACTTGGCCTTCCTTAGCTCTCGGCTGCTTCACTAGGGTCTAGCACATGTAGTTCCGCAGGCTGACTTTTTGGCTGGGTAACACAGTTTCCACGTTTCATGGGGCATCCCCACTTTGAGAAGAAACAGAAGTTTCTCTGACACTTTTGGGCACAGTTGTCAGCAGATCACCAGTTACCTGTCAAGGCAGAGCTCCCAAAAGGCAATTGTTTTGTCTGCATATCCACACAGTACTGGGCAAGGATTTTGTTCCTTAATTCTTTCTTGGCAGTCTGACACCTGTGTGGGGTATTCCAAGCATGGGTAGACTATATACCAAGACTATTGGAAGCCTTTCTGAATCACATTTGTGAGTCAGAATTTTGTAAGATTTGTAATGTAATTATTGTACTGTATTTGTGCTAAAATCTGTCTTTATTTTGTTTACTTTAAAATGGTAAATTTAAGCCCAAATACTACAAAGTGTTTTGTCTGGAGAAAAGCTTGGAAGAGACCTTATAACTCTCTACAATTACTTGACTGGAGGATGTAATGAGGTCTCTTCTCCCAATTAACAAGTGATAGGACAAGAGGAAATTAACTCAGGTTACACCAGGAGAGGTTTATATTGGATATTAGGAAAAATTTCTTCAGTGGAAGAGTTATCAAGCACTGAAAAAGGCTGCCCAGGGGAGTGGTTGAGTCCCCATCCCTCAAGGTATTTAAAAGAGGTGTACATGTGGCATTTAGGGACATTGGTTTAGTGTTGGCCTTGGCAGCCTTAGGTTAACAGTTGGACTCAGTGATCTTAAAGGTCCTTGCCAACCTAAACTATTCCATGCTTGTATGATTCAAGTGCTTGTAAATACAGACTCACAGACACCAAGAGTATATTTTCCTGTGTGTAGATTCTTGCAACACCTTAATCACTGTTTCATCTGAGTATCTTCTAGCAATATGGTAAGTACCATGATTATTCTTGCTCTCAGTCTGTTTTGACTTAGTGCAGCTTCAGGCTAATATACTCACAGCTGTGTTTAGGTTAGAGAAAAAATGTTGAGCAACATATATTTCTGTTAGAGCAGAAAGGAATGAAGCCTTCCTTAGTGTTCCCATATCATGACTATTTGTTTCTCAGCCTCAGATAAACCAAGGTGGAAAATTTTATCTCCTACATAGGCTTGCTCTTACATCTGGATGTTCTAATTCCTCATGGGAATGATGTTTACCCTGGCTGATTTGAGATTTATTTGATCTTCAAGAACCAGCAACAGTGCACTTGGAAGGCAAGGACTGAGACCTCCCATTTAACAACAGTTAAAAGAGACAAAGAGAACAAATGATAGATGTACTCCATGTTGCCCTGGGGATGTGCACTTTATATCTTGTGCTTCATGGTACTTCCCATGGGCTGAAGGTTTCACATACAAGTGCAAAGAGTGGGTATAGCCCAGAGGGAACAGGCAGGTGTGTAAATGTAAAAAGGAACGGAGAATATCTTGGCTTCAGAAGCATAACACCAACGAAGTCACAGTTTCCTATTCTGTGGAAGATAGGAAAAAGAGCTACATACGTTTGCATAAACACGCAAAAGGTTATCATTGATGAGAAGTTCAGGAGTACTCCTATGCTGTGACTTGAACTGGTGTGACATAAACTTACACATCTATAACTTCTGCTCTTGTTCTTAAGCTGTGGAGCATTCCTGGGAATCTTGTGGCCATGTTTGCATTTGTTACATTTTAATGTTCTTCTTTGTTAGTGTCCACCTCCTTCCCAAACAAATGTTATTTGCTTGATCAAATCATCTGCCTGCATATTCATTCTGGTAACTTTTCAACCTTTATACCCTGTCTCAGAAAAATATAGAAAGGCTGTGAATGTTTTCAAAGAGGAGTAGTGGTTCCAGGCACAGCACAAGGAGGAGAAATAACCATGAAGTTAGAAATGTCAGTGTAAGAACAATAGCTGTGGCAGTAAGGACTACTAAGTGAACCAAGGATAATAAGACTAGAAGAAAGGCTGGAGGCAATTAATGTGGATCCAAGCTGGTGCCAGAGAGAGAAGGAAGGAAAATAAGGTAGAAGGATAGAAAACTGAGCATGATCAAAAGAAGAGACAGGTGAGGTAAGTTATGAAAGGGAGACAGGGAAAGAAGTTGGTTGTGTCAGGTTCTAAGATGACCAGCAGAGGGTGAAGTGTGGAATAGCTGCCTTGTCCAACAAGCCAAGCGTATGCATCAGGTCCTGACAACAACTGAAATTGAAGACCAGGCTGACAGAGGAAACTCCTTTATCAATGCCATCAGTTGTGACTGGTGGGATAAATTTGTGTGCATATAGACTCAGGTCTTTGTGCATGGGATGGCTTTAGGCTGTATCAGAAGTCATAGCTGTAGATCTGTTTCCATAAATAAATGCATTTCATACCCTTCAAAATGCACTTCACAGCAGCAGACTTACACCATCATCCCTTCTGCCAGCAAAAGTCAGTGCCACCATGTGTGTTTCTTTCTTCTCCAGATCATCTTCAAAGGAGCTGTGTAGCCATCAGAGGGATGCAGAAAAGTACCACCTCTCTGTCTTTAGAATAACTAAATGGAAATACATAAGCTTTTCACCTCCTAAGTGCAGGCAGTACCATGATTATCTTTTCCCAACAGCAATCAGTTTTCCACAATCCTGCCATGCTGCTAACAATGTCACCTGTGCTAATGGCCTTTTCCCCTGCTCTTCTCAACAGAGGAAAATGGAGAGTAAAAAAGCTTAGTGAATTCTGTCATTTTCCTACCAGGTAACTTTACAACACGTAGTTTAAAAGGATTGGATAAATCACTGTCTTCATACTTTAAAGCTGTGTTCTTTTGGAGATTGACTATCCTTTCCATTTTTTAATTGTCCAGCACTAGCACAGAGCTTCTATTTCAGGAGCAGAATTCCCAGGAGCTACATTATCACAGAAAAAGAATAAATATAATCTTGCCAGCTTTTGTTCTACACATTAAATAATGACCCTTTGAATGAGTCATTTAACCTGCCAAATTTTTAAAAATATTTCCTTTAGTAATTTTGTAAGAATGATATTTCCTTATAGGAAGGTCATTCTTTGAAGGAAGAAGGCCCACCCAGAGTAAGACAGCCATGGCATTAGTAATTTCTGCATTGGAACATTTGTGAATAGGTGAACTGGGTAAGTGCTCTCCACATCCTCCTGCAGTTTCTATTCAGCAGGAGTGACTCCGTACACTCGGCTGTTTTCTTGGATATGTCTACATATACATTACAGTGACAGCACCCAAATGGATAAATAGGAGTAAATAGGACTTCTGGAAATCAAAACAAAACTGGCATCCTACAGAGCTCCATGTGGGCTCCAAAGTCTGTTGCCATTCTTTCTACAATCCCTCGGGTAAGTCCAAACATGATGTACATCCCTAAGCACCCCTGCAGACCTTCCTCATTCAAAAACATTAAGCTCCTGGGAGTCTAGAGATATAAAGTGATGTTGTTCCTTCTGTGTGAAATAAGCGACATTTTGTGTGAATTAGGTGACATTTCAAATAATGTACTTTTCTCCAAAGGTGTGGCAACATTACAAAAGAAACATGGAAATACAGTTCTCATCTTTACCACAAGGGAAAAATAGTACACATCAATGCAGTGGTGATATAATACGTCCTAATGCCATAAAAGCCAAGCTGATACAAACCTGCATTTCTGTTTCTGCTAAAGCTTCCTTACAGTAGCCAGTAAAGAAGTTTAGAGTTTTGCTCTAGCTGAGAACTATCACAGTCATAAAGCAAAGCACTTAGGGTAGGCACATTTTAGCTCCCTTTTGGGACATGGTACTGAAAGCATTATTTGAAAAGTCTGGGGTGGATATACTTTGTACAAATGACAACAAGGGATCAATACAGAGGGCAGAAAAGTAGATGTTCTTAAGTAGATTGCAACTTAAAAACCCTCACACCTAAATTTGATGTCAGCTGAGCAAGTAGAGAAGAAATCAGAGAGAGGCCTATGCTACATTTCTATAGCTGGAGAATTCTGTAGTAGCAGGTGTTCCTAACTTTGTGGCTTGACCAGTGAACTATCACTGCTCCTAACACTTGTACAGGAAAATTTTAGCTGCCCTGGCAACCATTTTTTTCTGGTCAACTGCACTGGATAAATATTTGATTAAGCTCTTTTTATTTATGTCCCTAATCTAAAAGATTTCTGTAGTTAAACTGTTGATTTAAAGGTTTTGCTACCTAATCATGCAGCAACTAGCATGGTTCAGCCCTGGCTTGGATGAATGGCAGCACAATTAGATAATAATAAATGTCAGATGATAGAGAGTCAAAGCAGTAAGGGAAGTGGAAAAAAGGACGCTCTTTTGGCAGTTAGACGGATGGATGAACCTATGTGAATTATACTTTTTTAATTATTAATTGATGATAATTTCACAGCAGAGGTTAATTTCAGGTTGAAGAAACCTTTTTATTCAGCCTGTGAACCTGAACACTTTGCATTTTTAATCCTAAAAGAAATTCTAGGCTGAACAAGTGATTTCATATACAAAAATCAAAACATTTTAACAAAAAAAATATTTCTCTTGGCTTTTGCTGTTATTCTCAATTTGGACTTTTTTGGACAAAATTCTATGGATCTAGAATGAGTTGACTTGCTAGAATTACTTTTTTTCCCTAAAAGACTACAAAACATTTTGCATCATATATCAAGAAATGATGATCTAAGGAACTTTCAGAATTTTTTTCCTTTCATTTTTCTATCTGGCATTTGTGCATAGCCCCTTTCCTATCTTTCTTTTCATGCTGATTCTGCAAATAGTGCAGAATAGTGCATTATTTGCTCCTCTACCTATCTCCTCTAAAAAATGAAGTTTAAAATTTGTTAGTCACAAAATTTTTAATTTAGATTTTATTTGGTCTGAAAAAATTTCTCATTTCATTTTTCTGGGCCCATATTTAAATTTATCATCTCTGGACTCCCACTTCAATTTATCATGAGCTGGCTTTTTATCAACATGCCCTTTCCATGACTGCCAGGCATCAGTTCTCAGCTACATGTTCATGTGTTCTTCTTAAACTGACTCCAAGCCCATTTTTCTAAAATTTGTGGTACCTGATGCACGTGGGGGGTTTTGAGTTAAAATCGAATGGCACATAGCAGATATTCCTGCCCTGCTCTGCTGAGTCTGTGACATGGTGGTCCTGTCTCTCAGCTCCAGGTGCCACCAGCTCTTACCAGGCTCACACCTCTTCTCGCATGAAACATTCTGAATGATGCTGCCCCAAGAAGGACCACAAGCAAATTAGAGCAACAATGGGGAAACAGAAGGTAAAATGTTGAACAGGATGATGTCTTTCCAATCTAAGGATGTTATATTTATTACTGAGTTTAAGCAGTATCTGGTTTAAAGGTTTCTACTCTTCTGATCCTATAAAAGAGCATTTTTATCTTCTGGGATCTATGCATTTATAGTCTGAGGATGCAAGTATCTGAACTTAGCTGAAGCAACATATAATGTAACTCAGCCCTCCTGATGTCATTGATGTGTCTTTTGTTGCTAGGATGTATAGTTTTGATATTTTACAAAGGGTTCTCAGAATAGAATTTTTCTAATGAATGTGGTAGTGACAAGATTTTTTTCATAGTTTTTAATACTTGCTTTTTTTACGCTGCATTCTCAAACTTCTAATTTTTCTTTCCCTTAAGGGTTTCTCTTTTAAAAGTTTGGCACAATATTGGGTTTTTTCCTTTCTTTTGTCTCTTTGAAGAGACAGAGGTCTGCTGTTCATGTTTTTCACATGAAAGGCATTATCAATAACATCTGCACAAGCACTAGAATAATTAACATTTTCATTTTTATTATAAGCAGATTTTTGTGATTACATAGATGCATTTCAAAATTAGCCAGAGATGCAATCAAGACTGAAAGCATGAACTACACATATTCTTACGCAAACAGACACAGCCACTTCTCTAAACAGCTGCATACAACTGTCTCCATTCAGTTGGTCTCCTCTCCTGCCCAGAAACAGATCTGACATATGAAATACCACAGGAGGAAATTAAAAAAAAACAAACAAAAAAAAACCAAACAAAAAAAAAACAAAACCAAAAAACCCCACCAAAAATCTAGAGTATTTCAATGTGAATGTATTTTTTTCAAAGTTGCAAAGAAATAATAAGCAACTTATCCCAGCTGTGCCCTCTTTATTACCTCTTTTTTAGGCAGAACTTTGTTAACAACCACCCAATTTTAATGGGTATCACAGCATTCATGAGGAAACGCTTTAAAATGCATTTTCTCCCTAGCTGTGCTATCTTGAACAATAAATACACACTTCATGCACAAGTGCTTTAACCACAGTAGGAAAGACGAGCAGCACCCCTAACATCTCCAACAATGATTTCTAAAAAGGAAACACTACTCAGTTAATTGATTTTCCCTAGAAGAGCACTGTCTATGCTGCAGTCCATGTCCTCTATGTCTATGTACTCTCACAAGGACAGGGCCCAAAGGTGGAGCATCATATTTGCACCATCTCTCCCACACAAGGGCCTCTATCTCAATACTCCTCTTGTGCTCCATATGCACCCACTGACCATGTCACTCTGCTGCTTCATGCCTTTATCCATTAGGGTCTAATAGCAAAATGAGAGGTAAAAAATCAAAAACCAGCCCTCCAGGATAACAGATTTTCATACTGTCCCCCAAGGGTCTTCCTGGGATATACCTGACAGCCCTGCTTGTCTCTCTGACCCGAACCCATTCCCCTACAATGCTGGTGTGAGCTAAGACCTTTCTGCTTCCCCACATTATCCCATAGTGATCCATATGCTTCCCCCCATCCCTGACTTTCATCAAAATGCCTGGGTGTCTCCCTCTTTTTGGTTACTCTAGATTCAAAAGAGCTCAGACTACATGAGTGTACAGGGTGCATCTTTTTGTATAACATGGGCTTAGCCAAGAGAGGGGAGTACTTCAGGCAGTACAACCATCTGAAACGAGACATGTTTACAACCCAATAAAAGCCAGTTACCATTGCTCATACCCAGGATAAATAATTTTCATTCTGCTCACGAAGTCCATGGGAAAATATAGACCTTTACAGTTAGCACCCAAAGAATGGCAATCCCATGCTCCCTGTGGACTTCCTAAAGCAATGTAACATGTGGACTGTCACTCTCAAACTGCCATACAAAACTCAGAAGTTTGGCATTGGATAGTTGGCCTTGACTGCCACGATCTAAAAGGCTCCATAATATCAGATTAAGCTTTCCTGGCTACACCTTTTTCAGAGGACTCCTAAATTAAATGTGCATTTTGCCTACAGCTTTCAGCTTCAGCCAACTCGGCCCTGGCATCTCAGCCAATTGATATGGTTAGAACAGCACACAACTACCTAATGAGAAAGCCTTAAGGATTAAACAAGTTATCTAGGCTCTCTGCATTGCTTCAACACCCGTTCCTGTTTTTCACTCTCATTGCATAAGGAGCTCAAAGGCTGTTGCAGGGCACGGCCCCCTGTCAAAACCAGGATCTCATATTCTTCCAGGAGAAACCCATGAAGATTTTTTTCTCAGACGTGGGAGAGCAAAATATCTTCTGTCAGAGATGCTGCTGTTCCACATCGCCAGCTCTGGCAGGCTGTGTGCATTTCTAAATGTCCCGGAAAGGATTTTCCCTCCTCCAGAGCAAGCAGGCTAGACTGCGGGGGTGGCTGCATCTCTGCAGAGGAGAAGTAGGATGTCCAACCAACACTGAAAGCCTTGTTTGCTAATGCTCTTCTCCTGGGGATGCCTTTGACAGAGCAACTCCATTTCTGTTCTAGCAAACTAAGCACTGTCCGGGTGACAATTTTAGCCTATTTAGATGACACAGAGTATACTGAATGATGCATCCAGTCTAGCCAGAAACTAGGTAGGAGGCAGACAGATAGTGAGTAGGTCATCTTGTGCCATCTTGTCTCTCTGAAATGCGTTACCTGGAGTTTTTGGAAAAGATGAGTGCAGAGCCAGGCTTTGAGGCCTCAGAGATGCAGTCTGGTTAGAGGTGGATGGGAAGAGACAGAAAAGACCCCTGAAGTATGGCTAATGTTTGACTTTTCTGTGTAGCAGCTTTGGACAGTTCTGGTGCCTACTGTGGTGCCACTTGCTACTGGGGAAGGGGGACCATGTCTAGGCAAACACATACAATGTGGTTTAACTGTTGCATTGAAAATGACATTAGCCCAACAGCAGCAGCTAACACAATCCAACTAGCTGGTGAGCAGCATCAGGTCATCGCTCAGCTCTGCTGCATTAATGTGATCGTTTTGTTTTCTATTTTGTCCACTATTGCTTTTGACATTAATATGTTTATGGTAAGCTTAACTCTTCCTGTTGCTTTGTTTGTACAGGACTTTGGCCTTGAAGGCATTCCTAGAAGTGCTGTAGCAGAACAGTGGCCCCTGGATTTGAGACTGGCAGGGACATGCAGCTGTCTGGGCTCTACATTCATTTAGGTGATATAATATAAATATCTTCATTACTAAGTCTGTGGGCAAGTCGGCAAACATGTGCCATGATGATCAATGATACTTCACATTAAGTCAAGTCAGTTGGTATCACAGCAAAACAATTTAAAAAAATCAATTTGGATTTTAAGATTATCATCTTAGTACATATTGTGAGTGACTACAGGACACTTCGTGAGATGCAATAATTTTAGTACATTGTGTTATTCTCCACAGAACCAATTTGTGGCACATTTGTAGCATGAACTGAGTTTTAAAGAAGAACTAGGCTTTCCAAAGGTGTTGTTTTGTTTGCATTTTAAATAAAGAGTGGTATCAGCTTAAAGCATTCCATCCTGTTGAAGCTGTATGGGAAGCACGAGATAGAGATTTTAAAGTAGACATCATCTACTTGAACCTGAAGCCTGAATTTCCAAATATAGGTCAGGTCAAACATCCTAGAAAATGTGTTGTGTTTACTCCATCTGAACCCTGAGGTAATCAGAAGACTTAAGACTGACTCCTGAGGAAGCTCTGCTCTCATTCAAACTATTCGAGAAACAAGGGAACTGCTAGACCTGCTGTTCACTTTTTGCTGCAAAGAATGGGACTTCTGTTACTTTGAAACATTTGGAAATTAGATTAAAACATTTTGCAGATGATCCACAGTCATTAGAGATGCAGGAATTTTTAATTTGTGAAACTGGCTTGGTGACAATGACTCCCTCAGGACCCGAGTAAAAAGATGCAGTTCCAGCGTCATGGTCACAACTGCAGGCACCTTTTGGAAGCTTGAGGATACAGAAGCAATGAAGCACTGCCACAGCAGAAAGAGTCCACATCTTCATCCAGAAAGTGAACCCTGTACAGATTGCTACTTCAGGGTATTGATCTCCTTATTCATGTGGAAATTACAAGGATGTGTTTTTTTCTTCAGTATCCCCTTGAAGAATCTCAAAAGGAATTTCACTGCAGAAGGAGTGTCCCACCTAGTGCTGATATCAATAATGAGAGGAGAAGAAACCAGATGGAAGTTTTTCTGCTTTTCTGATTTTGAGGGATAAAGATAATGCAAGCATAGACTTTATATCAGCCTGCATTTAGATGGTTCCACACACTAGCTTTTTATCTTGTTACACTGGATAATATAAAATATACAAGAACTGAAAGATGAGATGATGTTAAGTGTATCTCTATCCACCTAAGTCCCTTACTTGCTAGGTGCCAGGGTCAGGTCTGATGTCTTTTCTGAAGTCATGATTTTTGCATTTGCAGCTGTGTGGCTGCCCAGGGCAGAGGCTGAAGTGTTTCTCCATCCCACTTGCTCCACAATCCACTAGTGACATAGTCTGCAGGATTTGCCCAGAAATTGGAAGTCTGGATTTACATGAGTCAAAGAATGGGTCTTCCACTTCTTTGCTGACTGCTTTAGTTAATATATTATTCTTCAGAACTGACTGTTGCCCTTTTCCATACGCTCCTCTTTACTAAGGAAACCATGAGCCAGTCATCTTCATCCCTATGTATGATGTATGTACTAAGCACAGAACGGATCCAGGCCTCACTAAGGCACCTCCTGTTAGCTCTTAATAGAGTGCCTAAATCCAGGAGACAGACAAGATTTTAGACTACTCTATGGTACTCTCTGTTAAGTCTCATGGGTGCCTTAAATCTACAGCCTTCTGGTGCTACAAATCCCAGTTGTAGTGCTCACATCTCCTCAGTCACTGCACAACAAACAACTGCAAGACCACTCCTGACTGGGTGGTAACTACTGCGCAACCCACATCCCTTATTGGATTGAACCCTTCATTTTGGGTTCATGCCAGCATAGCATTTATATGTACCTCCTTTCCATAAAAGGTCCACATTCCACATTTTCTTTCTTTGTCCTCTCTGACTTTGCATATCTCAAGATCTTTTGTTGTTTACAGATCTCTGTGAGTTGAGTCATTTTGATTTTTAGCATTCCTAATATTGTCCCACTGCATTCTGAACTACAAAGAAGTAGCATATTTCATATATATATATATAAAGTTTATGAGCACAAGAAGGGGTAAAGCAGCTGATGTAGCTAATATTTTGCTATTACAGCCATCTATGCCAGCCAAGGTTTTACAGTACAGAATGGACATGTATTAAAGACTGGTCAAGAAACCAGAAGACCTGGCACAACAGGATCAACAGAGAACAAAGAGAAAGAGGAAAAGAGACTAATCAAGAGCAGACAGAAACCACAATGGAATTTCTTGCCAAAGTATCATGTCCTTTTTGGATTCTGCCACAGTGGTTCCAAATTATCAGTTATTTGTCTTTTAAATACGATTGCCAAGGTTCATGCTCCTCTTCAAAACCAAGTTAGGTGGTTTTTACCAGTGCTAAAATGACCAAGCACATCATATTTTAAGGCACTTTGACCTAGATGGTTTCTGGTCTAGCCACGTTTTCCTTCCTTACTTTTGGCAATCTTATCACATTAGTGGTATGTGAAACATATTGATACATCTATCATGTTAGTGATAGGAACCACCTTCATAATTTCTTTTTCTAGAGCAGTATATATACCCTCAAATGAGTATTTCACTTTTAATTTCTGCTTCATTGCTTATATGTAAAATCGCATCCATATCTTAGTTTCATCAGAGGAAAATACTCCATGGCAAAGATACAAATCCCATGCTTTCATTTAAAGAAGATAGAAGACACACTTTATAAGTATGACTTTCAAAGCTTCATGTCTCAACCTATGTTTGAGAAGCAGTGCTAGCAATCAGTTACCTTAAGGGGGTAGAAAATATGAAAGGAAAACAAAGCTTTGTGTAAGGTGTTAACATCAAGACAGTTACACAGATCTCAGTACAGCTATGCTCAAATGAGGCTCTGCTCTTGGAGCTGAACTTTGGGATGGAGATTTGTCAAGTATATGTGTACTGTAGCTGCACATGGTGGGTAGACAAAAAATTCTACACTTTAAAATGTGTTTTGTCTCTCTTCTCTGAATGAGATTTTGTAAGTTTCCAGAGGTGAGGAGATGACAATTCCATAGTTCTTCTTCTCTCATGATTGTCTTTCTCAGCAAACATAACACTATTGCTTCTATCAAATCCCAAATAGACCACTGATTTAAACTGATTCTAATTCATCAAGCAGGAGCTTCTCAAGAAATTCGTTTTCATGTAAGAATCAGCATGATGAGTTTTATTTTTATTTTATCGGAATAAAAATTAATACCAGAACAGAATGGTAATTCAAACTTCTTTTTTGCAAGAGCATGTTTTTCACCACTAATGAACTGTACATGCTATTCATAGGAAACATAAGATTGTACTAATATGTGACAGTAGTCTGAACAAATTGCCCTAGTTTTTGAGCCCAATGCAAATCTGTTAAAAGGAATAGGGTGAAACACTGGAACATTTGGAATGCATCTATAACATGATAGAAACTTTGGTGTTATACACCATTCAGAGAGCTGTAAAATATCTGTTGTAGAAGGTGTTTCCCCCCAGTCCCTTCCAAATCTCTGAGAACCATTCGCTTCTTGGAATTCTGCCAATTTCAAAAAAGCAAAAGATAACTAGCAAGTTTGGGAGGGCCAAGGTGATACAGAGCTTTCAAAAAGATCGTAGTTGCCAGCCCAAATGAAAAAAGTATTTTTTGTTCTGTGCTCCCTAAAGTCAAGTCAACAGTTCTATTTTGCCTTACATCTATACATAGTCTTTTTAGACACTCTTTCAGAGTCCTTCCTGAAAAATAAAGAGGCTTCCAGGTTGAATTATCACTTGGCTCTGTATAAAGAACTCAATCTTAAACAGAGACAAAAAGATAATTCATGTGTGCAAGATGAAAGATGATTGAGACAAGGAGATGATGTTGACTCAGACAATATGAATGTTTACAAAGCTCTTCCCCATGAGGCTGCTCCATCAGACTCGAAACTGTAGCACCAATCAGCTCAGTGTCCCAGGGTGAGGATCAAGATTTGGTTCAGGATGTCCAGGAACAATAAATACATGAAACAGGCTTTTGGAATATAACAGAGAAGCACATTCCTTCTATATACTGAACATGGGCTTCACCCGTAGATGTTGTCCCCCTGAGCATACTAGTGCACATCCATATTCAGGAACGGATCAATGCTACCCAGTGACCATGACTGATTGTAGAGTCATCCCTTCTCCTATCCTTCTCTCTCCTTCCCTCCCATTTCCCTTCTCTCTCTGCTCTGTTTCTGGTCCTGCTCTCAGTTTGTGTTTCAGGAGGAAGGAACTGTGGAGAGGGAGAGGAAAAGGAGACTTCCCTCAGCCCAAGGCCAAGGACCAAATGGAAGAAGGTGTAGCTCTTCACACTTGCACTCTGCTTCTGGATCCCTGAGAAGCCAGCTTCACGGAGAAGTACAAAGTGTTCATTTTTGCCAAAATTCAGCCTCCAAGCAACATAACTGTCAATACTCAACTTCTCCAGCAAAAACTTCCGGGTGGTATTTTTCCCCTTCCCAAGCCAAAGGAAATAATAAGAATAAATTATAAACATTAGCACAATGTGTAATCACATGTAAATACCATCACCCTACTAATGAAATTCCTTTAGTGTCAGCACTGTTATAAGAAACAGCAAATCTTTTCCTCAGACATCTTCACTTTTGTAATGAAGTTGTGGGAGTAATTGCCTTAATTCTTGTCCTGAAGTATTCTGGAGTTTGGCTTTTCATTCTGAGAACTTCTCATGCAAATATGCAAACATAGTTTGGACAAGATTAATTACAGATAAAGAGGCAAAAATACCACTGTTTGCAAGAATGCACTTACTTTGCTCTGGTTGCCAAAGTAGATAGCACCGCAAAATTGAAGTAGGTCAGTCATGTATGTCCCATCACGATCTTTAACAATATAACAGTGGTTTACTTTCCAAGCCCCATGCAACACATTTGACTACATACTTGGATTTAAGCAGAGCACAGAATAGGAAAGGATGATCAGTAAATCTAAAACAGTAACTCCTGCATGATTCCAGGTTTTAAAATCTTTAGGAGGAATTTAGTTTAATGTTGAAAGGTCATTCAACTAGTTTGTTTTCCAATTGGACTGATTTTACTCTGCCAAAGACAAATAGATCTTGCACATGAACAACGGCTAAGATAACTTCATAATTTCCAAAGACCATTGCTTTTATCAAGACTTTTTTATTATTGTATTTTATTACTATTTTTCATTTAGGATGGTAAATGAGCAAGCCTTTCTTTGACACAGGTGGCATCAATCATTTTCTTTTAACAGAGTACTTTGTAAAATACCATCTGGACCTTACTCAATTCCCAGTTCTGGAAAATAATGCTTTTAAAAAGTGCTCAAAAGTCATAACTGAATATGATTTTCCAATGCAGTACTGTGGAAAACAAAGTTAATCAGATTATTTTGGATCAAAAAAAATAGAATTTGCACTGGAACAGATAATACCAATCTATAGTTTTCCTTTTTGTTGCCCATAATTTGAAAAGAATGTTGAAACATGCAGAAAAAAAGCCCAAGAAAATATCTGAAAGTTCAAGAAAACATGTAATGCAACCAATTGAGATTCCTGTGTTTACATGGCCAAAACCAAAATCAAGGGACAATTATACACTGCCTCCATTATAACACTATTTCATAGAACACACATAGATCATCTCATCCAACCTGGTCTGTATTAAAAGTCTGTTCAATAAAACAGAAGCGAGACTGGATGATGAAGACACATTTAAGATGTTGAGCAAACAGCTCTTGTAGCAAACTGCTCAGTAACACATTCCTATCTACAGCTTCATTCATTAAATCAGAAGAAAATGCCTTCTCCAAAGATAGACTTTAGTCAAACTAAAGTCTAGACTCACAGAGAAGGAGAAATTGTTGAAATCTAATCTATGTTGTGACATACAGAAAGATGGAAATGTTTTGAGGGTTCCTTTTTCCCTTAAGGTGCTGCAATATTAAGAGCTAGTAATCCATACTGAAGGCAGAAAACAAATGATGAGCAAGATGTAACGTTTTAATTCCCCCTCCTCTTGAGTGCTTCCCCTACAATGAACGTAAAGCTGAGAAGGACTTAGATGCTACCAAACAGCTTCTTGTCTACTCTCAAGCATTTATCTACTAGTTTTTATGAGACAGATGAAGGTGAGCTCAGACTAGGGAGGTCTGTGATCATGCTTTATCAGGTCCTGATAATTTTGGATGACATTCATGTGGTTAGCAGTTCTCAGTCAGGTGTGTGAGTCATGACTAATGGACTACCTGGGTGTGCTTTTAATTAACAGCAAAGCTAGATTTAAGAAAATGGCTGTAGCTGCTGGGCCTAAGTCCAGTTGGGTGGTAAGATAAGAACAGACTAGCAAACAAAGAGCTGTGCCACACCTTTAGTTCCTCCCATATGCTTTCTACCTGGTCCATTTGGAGGTGTAAGACAGACCAATGTGATCACCTCACTGCTCCTAGCAAGCACGATGGTGTTGGCTTAAACATTCAGAAAGGCTATTGGCTTATTCCAATTTTACAAACTTGAGCTCTCTTTCAGTTTTACATGACATTGAGTTAACACACAGCATGAACTGCACTCAATCACACCTTGGTCTAATGCATGGATGCCTGGAATCTGAAGAAGTGGAGGATTTCTTGAACATTTCAATTATTCCCTTTGAAAGGAAGGCTAAAGACCAGCCAGACCTGAAAGCTAATCCAAATGTGTTGTATGAAACTGGCAAGGTAAGCAGCATTGCTAAGACACAAAAGTACAATATAGAGTCCTTTGCTGCTCTAGAGGAAATGATCTGAAGCTAGGGCAAGAATGAAGCACTTTATACCACTCCCAGAAGCAATACAAAGAATTTTCAGGAAGAACCTATCCAAATACTGGTATTAGACCTTGGTTGCAGTGATGAAGAGGTGTGTTTGATGTGTCATGGATTTGGGATGTCAGTGCTGGCAAGCAAATGTGTTAACGGCCTTATTGAAGTTGACTTCTCTGTAACATGAAAGTGCTGAACTCTACCAACTTCTGCTTTGCATATCACAGGAATTGATGTCTGGATTTTGTAGGCATAGTTCTGTGTTTTGTGCTTCATCTTTAAGGGAGATCACCTAGCCTTTGTCAGTAGACAGGGTGGTACTAAAGGGCTTATTGGAGCAGGAGAGGTTGACATTGCTCAAAGGAACTTTCATATCATGTTCAGTATCTCAGTTGTTTATGGCAGGAGTACATATGTGTGCTTATGAGCAGATGCATTTCTACTGCCTTTGTGGAAATAATGATTAGCAGCACAGCAAAAGTCATGAGAGCTGCATACGCTCAATGAATGTAGTAATTATGTGCAGAGGTCTCTTCCTCACCACACCAGAATAAGATGAGGACTGGGTGAAGGTACCTTCTTGAAGGAGGTGGAGAGGTGAATCAGTGCAGGAGGGCAGCAACACATTGTCCTTCTTGCCTAAATCCCGTGTGAAGCAATAGCATCCTAGAGGGCCAGTACCACGGCAGGCTGGTAGAGACAGAGAGAGATATGTCTGTCAGAGTTCCTATGAGATAGGCTAAAGAGACATGAAGAGAGTTTTACAATCTGGTTATGTATTGCAATCTTAAAGCACTGTATTATCAGATGAAATATTGTGAAGGCACAGAAACTTTTTCTAATATGCAAAACATAGTATTAGGAAAGTTATTCAGTAGCTTATTATTAATTTTCATAACAGCATTACTTTATGTCATAGTATTTTATGCAACTTTGGCATGGTTGGACCTTACCTTCAAAATTTCCAATATAATTTCAGGTATATTCTTCATGTTAAGCTATTTTATTTCTAGGTCAGTACTCATTAACACAGTGCAGTACTCAAGAAGGGTTACTTTCTTGTTCTTTTAAATATGCTCATTCAACACTACTAACACAATCAGTTAAGATGAACTATGCGTAGACAGGATTTGTGACTCCTCAGTTCTACCATGGTTTATGCCCTTAACGGCCTGTTGTTTTGATAATGACTTCCCAGGGCATGGCTCCTTGGGGAGTGTCACTCCCTTGGCTGTCAGGGCCCACCCTACTTCCCCAGCCAGGAGCAGGAAGTTGGAGGGAGCACTGGGGCAGCCCCAGCCCTGGGCATCAGTCAGCTCCCTGGGGAGGGAGACAGGCAAAGGCTGGGCTTGGGCATTGCCCATGAGTGCAGGTCTGGGTCAGTAACAGCAGGGCCCACAGCCAGGTGCAGGCTAGGCTGCACTGTAGCAAGGTCTGTGGCTCTTCTAAGGATCCAGCACCAAAGTTTTGACTTCAAAGCAGGTTCCATAGGATGGGGTGAGCCCTGGTCAAGGGCCTCTCAATAAGGATGTCATATAATCATACAGTCACCAAGGTTGGAAAAGTCCTCCAAGATCATAGAGTCCGACATTTGACTGATCATCACATTTGTCACTAGTCCATGGCACTATCACATCCAGTCATTCCTTGAACACCATTAGGGACAGTGACTCCACCACCTCCGTGGGCACCCTGACCACCAATGCCTGACCACCTGTTCAGTGAAGAAATGCTGATGTCCAACCTGAACCTTGTCTGGTGCAGCTTGAAGATATGTTCTCTCTTCTCTTGCCTGGGAGAAAAGGCTGACCCCCACCTGGCTACAATCTCCTGAGATAGTTGTAGAGAGTGACAAGGTCTCTCCTGAGCCTCCTGTTCTCCTGGCTAAGCACACCCAGCTTCCTCAGCTGCTCTTCATATGAATTACTCTCTTGACCCTACACCAACTACATTGCCCTTCTCTGGACATCTCCAGCAGCCAGAACTGGACACAGTACTCAAGGTGCAGCCTCACCAGTGCTGAGTACAGAGGAACAGTCACTTTCCTTGTCCTGCTTGGCCACTTTATTTCTGATACGGAACAGGATGATGCTGGCTTTCTTGGCCATCTGGGCACACTGCTGACTCAAAAGTTTCCTCACACTTGGCACAGGTCTGGAGTCAGAGATGTTGGGCATGAAGTGCCTTGGCCTGGAGGAGGGGATCCTGGGCAATGTCTGGTGGGTGCCAAGCCAGGTTGGGTGTCCCTAGCTATGCAGCTGTTTCCAGGGTTTATGCAGCTTCCTGACTCAGATTGGTGTGGGTAATGTACATCCATTTCCAGTGGCCAGTGGGCCTGGGCTTATGTTGCTGGGGAGTCAATACAGGGTTCAGGCCAGGCAGGGGGGCAGTGGCATCAGGCCATCCTTGAGTAACTCTGGGGGCATGGGGGAAGTTGGGGTTGCCCCAGAGAGGGGTGGAAGGGCTTAGGTGCCACTGAGAGGGTCGGGACACAGGGCTGAGCTGAGGATTGCAGAAGGTTCAGGGGCGTGTGAAGAGTGGGCACTGTGTGAAGCCCTGGGGCAGGCATGCCACTCTCACACCAAGAGGTTCATCGGGGACTGGGCCCCGCAGCACTCAGTGTGGAACTCAGGGAGACCTGAGCTGGCTGGGAGTCAGCGGGGGCTCCCCCCGGGGGCAGGGCCACAGCCAGGGAGTGGGGCAGCTCCTGGAGGTACAGCAACCAGTGTGAGACACAGCCCAGTGATTGCCATGCAGGGCCCTGGACATGAGGCAGGTCCAAGGTCAAGCTGGGAAGTCAAGTCAGCAGGTCAGGGACAGGGTCCAGCTCTGGATTAGCAGCCCACGGCCCAGCACAAGCTAGGCTGCCAGACAGCAGGCACTGTAGCTCTGGCAAGGACAAAACTGATAAGCAAATCCCACAGAGCAGAGAGGGACACCTGTCCCACCACAATGGCCACGAGTCTCTTCCCACAACTCCAGAAGGGGGGCCACCCTTAGCTGCATCATTTTTAAGCTGGCCTTGAGTTCTGGCAACCAAACCTCTGGGCAGGATGAATGTGAATGCACTCAGGACACTTACACAGGTTTTCTCAAGGTTATGTTTATCTGGATGGCAGACTAATGCTTTCTTCAGCATTGCGATGTATTTCTTCAGTATTTCTCTGTAGCACTTGCATCAAAATATTTGTTACTTCCTTCTTTCTCCATCACCTTGCATCTTTATCTGTTCTGCAATCTTTTCACTTTGCCTCTATCATCTTTCAAAACATTAAAATCTTCTATCCACAGCACCCTGGTGCTTGTTTGTGTCTAACAGTACAGATTTTCAGTAATACTATCAATATGATGTGGCATAAGCTAATTCTAATAGTAGCTGGGTTTGATGAATTTGTTCTATAAAAAACATGATCTCTTCACTGAGCCCACCATTTCATCTATATCTGTCCAGAAGTTCTCAGCATGATGACCTTGAATTTCACTCTCACTTTCAATGCTGATATGAGTTGTCCTACCATTTCAACTTCATTGCATTTTAGTGTTTTGCATTCCATATTTTTATGTAGATGAAGCCATTTAGGCCTTTTGCCACTTACTGCAGTCTAGGTTGAGTAAGCCAGTGATAACAATACACTTGGTGAGAGCAAATGTCTTTATTCTAAATAAGTTTGCTAGTGCCCAGTGTCAAGGGCATACAATAAGAAGCATATTATGTTGTCCTAAAGTAGCATTTTCAAACCCATCTCTTATCTTTAATGTCCAGTTAAGGAACTTGATGAGAAAAACAAAATTAATCCTATGTATTTTTATTCTCACACCAAACACTGAACAGTTGTTCAAAATCCTACCTGTTTTTAGACAAATATTCAAGAACTGCTCATGTAAATAATGCATGAGGGAGCAGTTTGCCCTTTAAATAACTAACATAAAATTTTTTAAAACATCATAAAGCATAGCTCATATCTATATAGATATGGACTGTATATATATTGATCAACATATAGTCAAGTATTTTCTTAAACACATGTATATCTAGCTTGTATAAAGTTAGTGTAAATTCTGAACTGGGTTACCTGCTGTATGCATATATTCACAAAGCAATTCTTCTAGTGATGAGAATATGAAGTTTCTCTTTCTCTTCTACAACAATATCAGACAACCATATAATCGTTTGAGTTTAAAGGGTCCTTTTAAAGATTATCTAGTCCAAATCCCCTGCAGTGAGCTGGGACATACTCAACTAGAACAGGTTGCTCAGAGCCCCATTCAACCTGACCTTGAATGTTTACAGGAATGGAAATATAAAAACTGTACTTTTAATAATAGGCTTATACTACAGTATCTAATACTAATATAATTGTGTATTGTGTTCTGCTGCAGTGCTCAATAAGAGGCCTACGTTGTGAGTTCGATTTCCACAAGTCACAATAAATTTGGAATGAGCATAAGACTGATACTTCCTTCTCTCTTTGTGTCACCCAGCACTTCAGGATTAACAAAGTGAACAGCAAACATCTCAAACTGCAGCTGCTTCATACCACTATAATCTGATGCTGTCTTTTTGCTATAGCAAACTGTGAAATTATCTTTTCCCTCAACTTTCTCAGTTCCAATGATTTCATTGCTCATTGAAATTCTGGATGGTGCCCATTTAGCCTATGCCTGCTACCTGGTTTACTCAGTTTCTAGTTTGCATGCATCTGGCAGAGACAGCAGGACTTGGCGCTCATCTGGAATGCACCCTTCCATCTTTCAACAGCATCTCATACTTTATTGCCAGTTCTCAGGAACTCTTTTTGTGTTCGTGTAATTGTACCATCCTATTTGCCAAACAGCTTAGCCCCTTGCCTATCTGACTTGAGTAGGGATGTCTCCAGGCATTTGCTTTCTTCATCACTTTACACAAAGTTTTTGCTTCTTCAGCTTCCCCATAAGTCTTCAGTAACTTTTTCTGTCTCTATAACTTCTAGTTTTTCTGCTTGTCCAACTTCTCCATGTTTGTTTAGGCCTCCTCCAACTTCCTGGCAGCGCTCAGGATCAATTTGCAGGGTCCACCCACACTGCAGAGGTATTTCTTTGGCATAACTAGTTATTTATCTCACACACTGTTGCCTTCACATTACATTAGGTACATCCTTTGCAGAGCCCTCCTTTCTCTTATCCAGATAACATTAGGATCGATTTGCACTTAGTTCATTTTTTTTTTTTAATTTTACTGTAACTTTCCTAAAACTAATTCAGTTTAGCTAAGTGTGTTTGTCTTCATGAGGGAAACATTTTATCAGCAGCCAGATCTGTATCAGCCTTGGGAACTCATCCAGCTGGTAGGTTACAGCAACTAACGCAGGCTGAAGTAGAATTCACAAACTGCTTACTTGTGTAAACATTCTTGCCCTGCTGCAAAGGTGTCAACTGTGTTTAAAAACTGGCATTGGACAGATTTAAAAAGAGACTATTAGTAGTAAAAGAAATATTACATGTTACTGACACAGTGTTCAGTTAAACAGAGAGAGCAATATATCACATGAGCAGCTAATGTATTTGTGGTGTTGGGGGAAAATGATACAACATAGGTCTATAACAAAATATTTTCCCCTTTCCAACTGTGTATTTAAACAGTTCTTAAACTCGTGGCTGTTTTCCAACTTTTTTCTGCTCAGTAACAGAA
The DNA here is from genome assembly GCA_013399895.1 of Serilophus lunatus. Classification (NCBI taxonomy): domain Eukaryota; kingdom Metazoa; phylum Chordata; class Aves; order Passeriformes; family Eurylaimidae; genus Serilophus; species Serilophus lunatus. The sequence goes on from VXBA01003207.1 coordinate 682,780, forward strand.
AAAAAGAAGTTTTGATATAATGGAAAACGCCACTAACAGGTTAATTTTCAACTTTGCCTTGAACTTCTTAAATGACTGATTAACTTACTTCCTGACAGTTTATAGAAGAAATGAGGGTTGTAAACAGGACTGCTTACTTCTTTCTTATCACTTAAGTATCTGTTTAATTTATTCATCACTCACACACTAACTGCCTAGAAACAACGTAGGATGAAGTGCTTGTGACCATGGATTCCACAGAGTCATGCACTAGAAAAGAATCAGGATAAAGGCCAAGAAACCACTAAGAAGTCCTTAAGCCATAAAACAGTAATCTACAGTTCAAGTGCTGTCCACAGGCACTTTCCACAAAAGAAAGTGGCTTTCAGTGTCCCGCTAGCATGACATTCATGACTGTGTACTGGATGGGACTTTGGTGGAAGACCATCTAAGAATGAGAAGGCAAAATGACTTAAGAATTTGTATTGAAGTTTATCCAGAAAAAAAAAAAAAAAAAAAAAAAAAGAAAGGAAAAAACCTTCCTACCCA
>VXBA01003207.1:683320-728220 GCA_013399895.1 Serilophus lunatus
CCTTCCTACCATGATAGCAGTTTAAAAGAGCGAAGTCTTACTGAGGAGGCATCTCTGTCTTAGGCCCAGGTCACTAGGGAGCAGACAAGTAGCCCTGTCGTGCTGAGTCTGGGTAGCTCCTCACGGGCTATATTGACAAGGCACACCACTGTATATAGTAAAAAAGAAGAGTAGAGAGGGATGAGATAATGTTTGCATCCACCCTTGCTTTTTCAGTCCAAATGAGCAGCTTCTCAGTTTTGTGGGAATTTTTTTGTGGTTTGTATTGCTTCGGTTTGTTTTGGGTTTGGTTGTGTTATTTTGTTTTGGTTTTGTTTTATTTATCAGTGAGAACACTCAGGGGAATTCCAGAACAAGGCCTGAATTTGGCATCAGATGTAAAACATGTCTGAGCTACTCATAGCACTCAGCCAACATCGCTGTCACTGGCCTGGTTTAAAAAATTATAAAGGTACTTAGTGATATGTCTTCTCAGCCTTCTCAGTATACTAACACAGTCTTTGACAAACAAATAAGCAAAAAAACCCACCCCAAATCCAAACCAGTTTGCATGGCAGATGTAGAACAAAAAATAACATTAGCTCTCAGAAATCTCCTTCAAAGCAGGATCCGTTCCTGTATTCTCCTCTATACCATTTCAAATTTCATGAAAAGATGTATGGAAGATTACATGAATGTTGACCCTTAGCATAAGAAAGATACGTGACTGCATTATTTGACAGCAATGCAAAATTGCCTGCCTGTGTAATATTGTCCTCAGCATTAAACCAACCTGTTATATTATAATATTGCTGTGCAGCAAAACAAATTTCCATGACTTTCAAGCTGGCTGCGTTAGTAAAAAATTTTCTATTTACTTAAGATGTGTGGGATGTGAACATACTAATTAGTCTGGAAATAAATTCTTTCTTGTAGTGTAATTCTCTGGTCTGTACAATAGTACTTTTGGGTCCTTCTTCTCAGTGCTGAGCCAAAGGCTGGTTAAAGTGGAAGAATCAGAATAGTCTGAGTGAAACTCCTCTTGCTCTTTACATGGAAAGCCAACAATGTTTTGGCATCCTTGAATAACCCTTCCTTGACAAGTGAAAAGTCTACAGAAAAACTCTAATGCCAAAATTCAGTATGGTGCTTATCACAGCTATAAGAGGGCGAATCAACACTAGAAGTACACAAGGGGAAAAAAATAGCAAAAGTGATGGGGTACACTCAATATTTAGAGTGATCACTTGTCATCAAATGGCATATAGTAGCAGCAAACAGAAAAGCTATTTTATTCTTCTTTAGAGAGGAGGAAAAAAGGACCAGATAATGAGGAGAGGCTTAATTACAGGTGGAAGTTGGCATCTTAAAGGGGTGAAGGCCACATATGTCTGCCAAACTATGTGTAGGTCCCACACCAGTAACAGATACACACAGAATACACACAGAATTAATAAGGTTGGAAAAGACCATGGAGATCATCAAGTCCAACCTTTACCTAGGTTAACAACCTACCCAACATCAGTCTAACATCTATACCATCTAAACCATTTAAACCATCTAAACCATACCACTAAATTCATTATCTAACCTATCCTTAAACACATCCAGGGACAGTGACTCCACCACCTCCCTGGGAAGCCCATTCCAGTGGGAGATTACTCTCACTGTGAAAAAGTTCCTCCTGATATCCAACCTAAACCTCCCCTGAAATATTATACTGAGATAGTATACTCAGAATCTGGAAGTGGAATAGCAGTTTTAGTGTGGTGCTATCGGTGCCTGCTACTTTAAAGATGAAATCTTATTAAATCAGTTACATTCCTTGAGGATTCTTCATGGCATGAGGTTGCAGGAGTTCAGTCAGTGGCAGGACAGATGTTTCTGAACTGTGTACTTCAAGCAGAGTGTAAGAAGCAGTAAATTTTTTTTTCTACACTGACCAAAGAAAAAGTCTCAATGTGGGCCATATGAGGTTTATTCTGCTGCAGCTGCATCACTGCTCAGGGACCACTTGCTCTTTCGGTTTTTACTCTAGATTTGCTGTTCTACAAATATACCTACAGACAGTACCTCCAAGAGGCTACTGTTTTTGAGCTGCTTGCATGGTGGCTAGTTATGCCTGAATTAATTTCACAGCCTTTCAATGAGTTATTTTCCAAGTGTTGTGTGATCCTTCTAAAATGTTATGGTAATCCGTTAAATAGCGCTGTACAGTTTGGACTCTGAACCTATTTTGCTAGATGCAATGGTTGTAAGTTTCCAATTAACTAAAAATTAAGCATTAACTGGAATATCTTAATTGAAAAAAATATGAAAACAATTAATTTTTACAATTAGAAATTAGTAAGTGTGTGCTAGTAATTAGCACCGATAAAGTTGTACCTTGACTCTCTTTCTAAACATTTGCAACGCCTAGGACCTTTCTTAAATCACTCAAGTGTGGCAATTCCAGTCACATTAACTTTCTGTAGCAAGTGGTACTGAACTTGTTCAAGTATAATTTGCTTATGTTATGCCTTTTTGCTTACTCACATGACTAAAGTACTTTTCTCTTCACACAGCGGCATTACTAAGTCCCTGAGTTACAGAGAAACATGCTAGGAATACAGATTATAGCTTTCATATTTTGTTTCTGTGGACTGGGAGCTGCTATTGCTGCCACTGCATCGAATGAGTGGAAAGTCACTAGTCGAGCATCATCTGTTATCACTGCAACCTGGGTTTTCCAGGGTCTTTGGATGAACTGTGCTGGCAATGCACTGGGTGCTTTTCACTGCAGACCTCACCTTACTATCTTCAAAGTAGAAGGTAAGTAAGCATAATTTAACTGGAACATATGGAAAGCCATGTGTATTGCAAGATGTGAGCTGGAGGAGAAAAAGATTATTTTGGCTTGTGCAAAAGATTACGTTTAAAGCATTGTGATTAGTGTAAGTAAAGGATCTTTTAGGCAGAATTTCAGGAACAACTTTGTAGGAATGATTTGTATTCCAAGAAAGACAGTAAGGTCTACTCCATGGTTGGTAATAAATGATAAGTATACCGGACATAGTTTCAGGAATACACCAGCAGTATCAAACCACTGTTAGCAGAGAAATGGAATAAACTGTCTTGCAGCTCTAATTTCCATGAAAAAATAAGCATCCTGCTTGCTGGATGGCATGAGAGGGAAAGATAGCAAGGTCTGTGACAGACACCAGTGCGCTTTTTAGTATGTAAATAAATTAGATAGCAAATAACCACAGCCATGAATATTACACAAATATTCATATCCTGGGAATTAAGTGCACATGTATATATACCTGCTGTATCACAGGCTAGTATTTTAACTTTGAAGATAAAAGGTGTGCTGTTTCAGAATGTCCTTTTTAATAGAAAGTGTTGGATTTGTAAACCACCTATCAGAGCATAAAAACAAATAGAGACTTCTTGCCTTATGTCAGAAACAGCTTTTCTCAGAGGCAGGGACTAACTAAAATGTACTATGCAATGTGTTTTGTTTTTTGCTCTGTATGTAAAGCAGTAAATGGAGAGCTTTGTTTTCTGTTTGCACTTAATCCTTGAGACAGTAGGCAAGACTGTGTTTTCAGTGAAACTGTGTGTAAGCACTCATAAGAGCATGGGCTGGGGGACTGCTCTCTCCTGGATGTGGGCAGCACATGAACAAGATGGAGTCAGACTAGAGTAGGAAAAAATGCATTAAGACACTAGTATTTTAGGGAGCCAGAAAAGCAGTCCAGATTGTCTTCTAAAGCATTTATGAGACAAGAAAAAAGCATAATTCTAAGATATTAGAAGCCAGTGGCTGAATGAGATATAAAATGTACGGTTGCACGGTTGTTACCATATTACACAGTGTCATAGACTTGGATACATATGGAAACATGGAAACTTGGAGATGTTACAGATCCTTGCAGTTTTTTGCCTTTCATGCTCCTGACACATCAAATAACACGCTGGGACATACAGATCTATTCTGACATGTACTGAGGATTTTGATATAAAACTCAGCCTCATTTTTGTACACACTATATGGCACCCTGCTTCAAATCATCACAAATCACATGTGAGGGATGTGAATGGATAGGAAGAGTTTTACCTTTTTTAAAGAATGGTGTTCTTCAAAAATTACTTAAAAGGCATAGGAACTCACAAATACTTTTTAAAAGTTAGTATTATATCCTTGCAAATAACCATTTATGATTTATTTCTGCCAAGATTTAAAGAAAAAAAAAAAAAACAAAGCCAAAAAATAGATCCTCAGGCATTCTTTAAAGCATTCTTTAAATGTAAAGTAACTAAAAGCTACCATTATTGCTGTTATTAGTAGTACAAAAGCTGCTTCCAGAATAATCGGCTGTAATCTATTTGTCACTTTATGTTATTAGTTTAATCACTGGCTGAATGAAACTTGAATAAACAATATACACGTTTTATGTCTGTATCCTTTAAATATGTATTTAAGCATCTGAGTAAGATCTTGCTTATTTATCGTTTAGAGGAACACAAACAAGAAATTCACAACAAATTAAAGTTGCATGTTCTTGTTAAAGTAAGAGAGTAACAAGCTGCTGCAATGACATTTAGAAAGTCTAATTTTAACTTGCCAGTGCACGCACTAACAAAGGGTAGTGTTACATGTAGCATAAACACTACTGGGAAAGAGTGAGGTATTTAGTCTGGAAAATCTGCTAAACATAAACTCCTGATAATCCAAGGAAAACAGGAGTTCCACAGAGAAAGAGCTTTGCACTCTCACTCTGTCCTACATTGTAAAACGATAAAATGCTTGGATTAAAGGAGTAATGAACTCTCATCTCTGTCCTCAGAGCTTCGGAGTGTCATCATATTTGACATACTGACACAAGGAAGGGCTGGCAATAAAACTTTTTTTTCTGCACGGTCATCTTTTTGTGGAATCTATTTGCAATTTTTCCTATAGCAAAAGATAACTTACACAAGCTCCTCATTCCATTTCTTTCTATCTATCTATCTATCTATCTATCTATCTATCTATCTATCTATCTATCTATCTATCTATCTTCAGGTTACCCTACAGAAAGTATTAGCAGTAACAGTAATGTTAGTATTGTATTATAATATATTATGTTATGCTATATTATAGCATAAGTCACTTATACTCCAAAGCAGACTCATTCAGTCATTAAAGATTTGATTGCAATTTTGTGAGGATTTGCAGAAGAGGCTCCTACAAAAGGTCTAAGAAGTTTCAAAGGCGTTTTTCCCTGTTTTTCACATCAAACAAAAAGCAGACTCCAGAGGTCTTTTTCTGAGTTTGATTACCCCATGGAAATAGGCAGTATGTAGGTATCTACCAGCACTGACTTTCAGCTAAAGGACTAGTTGTGCTGATAGGAGCACAGCCAAGGCAGTAAGAGCTCAGCTTCTGCAACCCAGCCCACATACAGATCTCGAGGGGTTCATATTTCTGGAAGTCTGTGTTAGCATGGCCACACTGCTAACAGGGTCCAAAGCTGGCTGGGCTGTTGCCGAATGTACATGTACAGCCACGGTGAGCTCTGCTGCAGTGACTGGAACGTTCACATGAAAGATCTTGGAGGGAGATCCTGAATAGTAATGGCATTGTAGCTATAGTGATTTAAGGCAATGTTTGTGGGAAGAAGCAATATCTTTTTTTAAATCGAGTGCTTTGGGAGAAATGTGCAACAAAGTAATTCATCAGATCTGACACAAATGCAAGCTTCAAGCTAAGTATCTGGGAACATTGTCTCTTCAATAACTTCGTTATGGTTATCAGTGCATCAAATACACTCATGGAAATAATATAATCAAAACCAAGGGACAATTACTCACAGGAATAAACTCACACAGTCAATAAATACCAAAAATTAAAACTGGCAGTGAGACAATATTGTTTAACACAACCAGTAACCTTTGATTCACCACTCGCTCCTTATCAGTAAGAGACTGTCTCTTTCCACAAAGACCCTTGAAAGGGTGAGGCTGAGAACTAAAGCTCTGGAGTTGTGGACTCCAGAAAAACAGTGACTTTTTTATGACAGTTTCCACCCACCCTGTCTCCTGCTAATGCCTCAGTGCTCCACAGGCAGTAGTTAACCTCTCTTCTCATTCTTCTCAATGTGTACAATTCTGAATTCTTACAATTGCAGAATTAACCAGATTTGGCAAGAACTATCTTTTAGCTATCTAGTACTGTCTAGTACTTTACTTAGTTATTTTGATATTGGTGATTCTACAGAGAGCTGTTTCATTTGCATGAAATACAGAATTGTAATGAGGGAGCTGAGTTGTGTCCCCATCCCTTTCCTATGACGCTTCTTTAGTCTGTCAGGGCAGCTACTAATTTAGGCTGTCAGGGCAGCTACTAATTGTTAAATTATTATATTATATTATATTATATTATATTATATTATATTATATTATATTATATTATATTATATTATATTATATTATATTAATTATATTGTTCTTCGAACAATTAGCTCATCATTTGATGTGCCTTGCATCCTGACTTCTCGGCATGTTCTGGTTTTCCATGGTATTATTTCAGGGAGGCATACCAGAAAGCAGAAGAAAAGTGCTTCCTTGAACCTTTGCATTTCTGAGCCTCAGATATTCTGCTGATATACTGCCAGTGCCTGTTTTGATGGAGCCTCGTGGGGCAAGTAGTGATACCCTGATGGTAGCTGACGTGGAAAGGGCAATGCCCAGGTATTCTAGCTCACATTGGCAGATTTAGAGCTGCCTTCTCATGATGCTGACGCTGCAGTGCAGCTAAACAGTGGAAGGAAGCTGAAACAAGGTAACTGCTATTGCAGCACCTGTACCCGGAACAGCCTTGGATAGTCAAACAGCATTTGAGTTCATCAGGGAGGAGAGAGCAGTTCCAGTCATACCTCAAGGTGAAACTAGCAACTTTCCCAGAGAACTCAACCTAGAGCAGGAAAGGACATGACAGTGTGCCTTACTAGACAGAAACTTACTGCCGGGGAAAGCACAGTGTCCATTTGACTGCTGCCAGTGGAGGAGCCAGTTAATATATGCATGGCAGCCAAGGCCAGGCTTCTCCCGAGCCTCAGAGGAGAGCACTTGGTGCTAGATCCCCCAGCCGCCAACACCACAGCTTTATACACATCCTAAGGGGGGTTGCAGGGTGATCAGGCTGCGTCACGGCTGGGGACAGACACTGGGCTCCTGCTCCTCGCTGCTTGACAGAAGCCCATGTCCCGCCGCTCCCTGCCCATCCCTGGAGCCTCTCTCCATGGTGCTGCATGAGCGGCCCTGGGAAGCGCCGGCCGTGCCCAGGGGTGGTGCCGCCCCGCCCGGGTGGGGACAGCCAGCTCCCTATTTCCCTGGAAAGGCGCCGTGCTTCCGCCCCGGCTTAACTCGCGTGAGTAGCCACGGGAGAGGAGCAGTGTAACGGCACCCAGAGCCAGGGAAAAGCAGCAGCTGTGTGCGCTTTTGAGGGGTAGCGAGGGGAGAGGGCCGGGTGGCCAGAAAGGGGTGAGTGGCTGCGGCTACGATCAGGGAGGGAGAAATCCACCGGGAAAGCTTTCTTCTGGCTGGTGGCCAGCCACGGAGGACTCTGCCGAGGGATGCTCCGGGTAGTCAAAGGGACAGAGTCACGGGGTGTCATGGTTTAACCCCAGCTGGTAACAACGCGGCCGCTCACTCACTCCCCAACATCCCTGGGTGAGATGGGGAGGAAAACTAGGAAAAGGTAAAATCAATAGCGTGAGATAAGAACAGTATAATAAGTGAAATAATAAAATAAAATAAAATAAAATAAAATAAAATAAAATAAAATAAAATAAATAAAATAAAATAAAATAAATAAAATAAAATAGCAGTAACAATAATAATACCAGGAAAAAAAGAGAATGAGGAATAAAATCCAAGTGAAACAAGTGATGCACACCTCCTGACTGGCAGAGCACGGGAAACTGGAAAGCCCTTGATTTATGATAAGCACTAATCAGCTAAACTAAGTCATCAGTGTGTTATCAACATTATTCTCATACTCAATCCAAAACACAGTACTGTAGCAGCTACTAGGAAAAAAATTAATTCTATCCCAGACAAAAGAGGTACCCGGGAATCTAATATTAAGATTAGAGGATAACCATGTCGAAGAACTTTCCTGTAGAAAGAAAATTCTTCTAGGAAAAGTGCTAACCGAAGGGAGGTATAACTCATTTGTGTTCATTAGGCTGAGCCACCCCCTCCCTTAAGCTTTTCTGCCCAATGAGTGCAGCATCCATTTGGCGATTCAGAAAACCAAATTCAACCCAGCATTGACAAAAAGAAATATACACCATGAACCACAGACAGAATTCCTCTCAGACTTTTTTATGGCATAATTCCAAAGTACTCTTCATTTCTCAGCAGGGAGAAGGGTCACCCTTTGGACTGATCAAAATGCTGATTTCAGCACTGGAGTCTTTTGTATATGGATAGAAACAGATTGTCAGATCTTGATAATGAACAGTTCTCCACTCTCACAGTTTGCCTCTCCATTGTAGCAAGGTTCTTTCCAAGCTTATGGCCTCTGTTCTGACATTAGATAACTGATTCTGCTCAAACAAGATAGCCTGAAACACGTTTGATTCCTATAGGAGGCTGTAATGCACTAGAGGTCATGAAACACCATGACTATATACTACATATAAAATGTCTTTGAAATCTTGCAATTATACTGCATAACATTGCCCACTGTCTCCTCTCCCTCCTAGTCCCCAAAATGAATGAATAAATGAAGCAGTTTAGCCTAGGTAATAGTCAGAGACGTAAGAGGCCTTATTATTAGGCTGGTTTCAAGTAAGAAAAGGAATTGATTCATATGCAGCTGAACCATTTACGAAGTAGAGAGCCATGTTCGACTTAGCAGTCCCTGGCACAACTGATATGAACTGAAGGAGGTGACTTACTAGTTGTTTGACTTGGGCTGGATGCCAGGAACCCACTAAAGCCAACCTCTCACCCCACTGTGCAAACGGGCAGAGGAGAAAAAATATAATGAAGGGTTTCATGAGTTGAGATAAGGACCACAGGAGATTCCTTACTGGTTGCCATCGCAGACTCCAAGTGGGGACATTCACTCGAATTTATTACTAACAAGATCAGAGCTTAAGAATGAGAAGCAAAATCTTAAAGACACCTTCCCCTCACCCTCCACCTTCAAAGTTCTACCTCCTCCTCCCCAACGGTTCAGGGAGACAAGGAATGGGGGTTATGGTCAGCTATTGTTTCTGCCACTGCTCAGAAAGAGGATCCTTCTCCTGCATCCCATGGGGTCCCTCCCACAGGAGACAGTCCTTCACAAACTGCTCCAGCACGAGTTCATCCCATGGGCAGCAGTTCTTCAGACACTGATGCCACATGGGTCATTCTCCACAGGGTGCAGTCCTTCAGGCACAGGCTGCTCCAGCGTGGGTCCCCCACAGGCTACAAGTCCTACCAGGAAAACCCCACTCCAGTGTGGGCTCCTCTCCCCATGGGTCAGCAGGTCCCTGCCAGGACCCTGCTCCAACATGGGCATCCCACAGGATCACAGTCTCCTTCTGGCATCTACCTGCTCCAGTGTGGGCTCCTCCACAGGCTGCAGGTGGATCTCTGCACCCCTGTGGTCCTCCATGAGCTGCAGGGGCACAGCTGCTCCACCATGGTCTTCACCACAGGCTGCAGAGGAGCCTTAATTCTGATGCTTGGAGCATCTCTTCCCCTCCTTCTGCATTGACCTTGATGTCTGCATTGTTGTTCACATGTTCTTACTCTGCTCTTTTCTGGCAGCCATCTTCATCTACCACTGCCTTTTTTTCTTCCTTCTTAAATATGTCGTCACAGAGGCATTACTACCACTACTGATGGGCCTGGCCTTGGTCAGCAGTGAGTCTGGCCTGTAGCTGTCTGGCATTGGCTCTGTTGGACATGGAGGAAGCTTCCAGCAGCTTCTCAAAGAAGCCTCCCATATAGCCCCCCTGCTGCTACCAAAACCCAGCCACAGAAACCCCAATACACCCATATATCCAAGAGATTTTCCCCCCAGGGAGTTCCAGAAGGAGCTTTTCAGTAATATACAGAGCAAAATCCAGGGCTCCCATGGGGTGATAAGTTCCAGATGAAGCATCCAGAGCCCAGGAACCCCTCTAAGAGGCAGGACAACTCTGCAAAACCTGGATTTTTGGATCTCAGAGCTGACATAGGTTAAAGATTTTGAAGTGATTCTCAAGGATTCCTGCTGCCAAGTTTTGCTTTCTTTTTGAGCTCTTTGATTCCAAGATTTTAATCTATAATTCTCTGAAAATCCATGAATCTAAACCACAATTAATCATTATTTTCTGTTGTTAACTATGAAGACTCTCTGGTTCTGACCAATTACTTGAACCAGAATAGTCTAGAGTTGTGGGCAGGCTGGAGAGAGGTGCCTAGGAGGGGATCTGCAGCCATAAAGATTGTGAAGGGAGTCCAAGAACTGCTAGGCTAGATTGCACAGGGCCAGACTGAAAATACTGAGGGTAGAGGGTTTCACAGACTGCTGCCAGTTCTGGAGAAGCTGATGGCAGGTTAAAAAGACAGACTCTGACACTGCTTTAAAATCTTCAGGGTTACAAGAAAGGGTAAGATCTTGCAGACCAGTCCTCCTTTTTAGCTAGTTTACACCTGGTGATCTGACAGCATCTCTGCAGTCCTTTTTTTGTGCTATGACCCTTCTGTCTTCTCACCACACAGGGGCAGAGGTTACAGTGCTCACTGTAACTGCAGTTACAGTTTTCACTTTTGTCTGGACCTGGACAAAAGTAATGTTGCTTGTGCTTCTCTTCAGTCATCCTTACAGACTTTTACCACTCAGAGTCGTCTTCATTTGAAGAAATCACTGAGGAAACCTGAAAGGTGGAAAGTGTTGCTATTTGCTAGTGTGGTTCCCATGCAGCTGGTGCAAGGACAGGAATGCAAAGCTTGTTATTGGGGCACGAATAACAAAGCTCTTTCATCTTCTAATACGGCCAGGATAGATTGTTATCTCTGCTTTGCTTTTAGCTTTCTTTGATTACTACTACATAGCAGCAGAGAGTGTACAGCAAAATGAATAGGACTCAGCAGTAATTGGTTTGCAGCCAACGTCTTAAAATACCTTTGTTCAAACAGGTTTTGTACCCTGATCTGCCTTGTGAGCACTGAGGTGGGTGTGGGGTGCTTCCCTCTGGAATATGCTGAGGAGCCAAAGGCCAATATACCTCTTCTAATCCTTTTAGCAGTCATGCTACTACCAGAGCTTAATTTAAAGTTATACAGATACAATCCATTTCATTTTCACAAGTCCTTGCAGAAGGAGGAGAAAGGAGACATGGCAAAACCACTCATGATGGGTGCATGGGTAAGAGAAGGACGCTGAATTTGTAAATCATTAAAGCTGATGATTTTGAAATTCACATTGCTGAGGTTTAAGATTTTAAATCTTTAGTTTTCCATCGTGTAGTGGTGCAAGGGGGAGGAGAGAGGGTGAGCAGCAAATACCTGAGGAATGAGTAGGGGCAATGCAGAGAAAAAAATGTATGTACATAAAAATCTCTCCCGTGGAGACCACATGGAGTTGGCTAGGCAAGTATGAGTCATATGCCCATTGGTAGAGAAAACAAATCACTACACAGTCATAGGGATATTAAATCCCTCAAAGCACGTGTGATATGATTTATCTCTCATAGTACTTAGTTTTGCATGTAAATAGTTTTGCAACGTAAAGGAAGATGCCAGATGAAAGCAGCCATTTTATTAGAGCTATGCACATGAGATTCCTCTCCATATCTCACAAGTCCTACAGTGCCTGGTTATCCTTTTAAGCCTTCCCTGGAGTGGGTGCCATGAGACTCTCTGCTCTGGTGGTTTAGTCTGGTCACTGTATTCTCTTCAATGTTTCATTGACTCAAATAAAATCATATGCCTGGAGCAGAGTTGTTACCAGAAGTAAGTAACTCAGGACTTCATATCCTGACTTTTTCAGGGTACTTATTGTTTGGCTCAGTCCTGGTGCCAGTACTGTGAGGGATCTCGGGCTGTGCCCAGCAGATGTCTGCAATCCATTCAATCTTCTCTCTACAGATTACATTGAAGCCTGGGTCTCTTATGTGGCTTTCCTCTTTAGGGATGTGTTTCCTAAAACAGGAGAGAGCACATCACCTTAGATGGCTGTGCCTTAAAGAAGGACATTGTGATGTGCCAGAGTACTTTTCAATTCAGTGAAGCACACACTGAAATTCAGGGACATGCAAAGAATATTTCATCCATGTCCCCCTTTAAATAGTTGTCTGAGTGTTGGTCACTCAGACATTTGCCATTTACATTTCTGAAAAAGGACCTGAAATAGCTGAAAAACAGAGACACTGAAGACTTCTAAAGACCATGCCAAACAGACTACTGATGTGTTCATGCAACACTTGCATTTCTTTTTTGCTGTTAACTTTTCTAAAGAAAAACACGTATTAGTCTGGAGGTAATTAATCAGGCCGTACTAAAACACCTCCTGAGAATTAACCTGCTTAAAGATAGAATATTTGAACTCCACATCCTAATATTTATGTTGTGCTATTGAACAATTTTCCATAAATCAAGACCTCCATATGGTAGATTATAAGACTGTACACCATCAACTAGATATGTCATTAATCTTATAAGATTATTTTAGGTTAGACTCTAAAATTTTACTTCTAGCTCCTCAAAAGTTAATTACACAGACTCCACTGGCATTTGAAAGAGTATGATTGCATAACCTGACAGTCAAAATGAGAAGCAAAACCTTTCAACAATATAATATATAACTGATTTTCTACCAGGTCCACTCCACCAATGTTTATAGTTACTGCTATCTTTGTATCCAGCTAAGATGTGAGGCTACTCTTTTGCAGTCAGACAGACACAAGGATGTATCTAGGGCTGATATTCAGGGCAAGGCACACTGATTCATATTTCCAAAGGAAACCAGAGCTCAGAAGTTCTAAATTTCCACTGCAATTGGAAATCTGCCAAAATCTTCTGTTATTTGGAGACTGCCTTTTCCTTCTTCACAAATGAATTTCTAAACAATAACAGAATGTCACATAAAAGCTTTTCTATTGATATTTCATCCTGTAAGCCACAAAAGCAGAAACCAAACCCAAACCAGTAAGAAACAGTGAAAGTGACTCACTTAGCCTATCTCAGGATGGTATTTATTGTGTGACCAGAAGAGCAGGTATAAACAGTTTCTCCACTGCAAGTTTGCCACACGCCCTGCTGCCGTCCCAGGCTGGCATCCTATTCCAGCAAATATCACATCACATACTGGGCCCTGACTCAGCCACCTTTTGTTAATAACAGAAGTAGTTATGTCACAAGGTAAAAAAAGAGGTTCTTTTAGTAACTATCATTAATGGCACCTGGTTTTTTTCCATAGAATATTTCTAATGGAAACATTCCACCTTACAAAACAGATTATACAATTATATTCAAGCAAAACAAACACAACAGACAATTTTACTTTAATTTACACCACCTTGCAACACCTTCACGCCACATTTGTTTCGCTTTACTTGGTGGCTATTAAAAAACCTCCAATATCATGTTGCTTAATATTGTCCCTAGAAACTCAGTTCTTCACACAGAAATTCAGTATTTTCAAGTGTCAGCGACTCTTGCACCTCAAGGTTCAGGTTCTCTTTGAGCAGACCTATTTGTCTGGCTTGGTGCAAGGCTGGCACTGAACAGGGATTTCAGCCTTCAAGAGTGCACCCTATTCAGATCGAAGCTCCCCGAAAAGATGACCTTTCAGTGCAAAAGCCAAAGCTCCTTCAGCTTTCCTGATGAGCTGGGTGTCATCTTCCTAGGCTACAAACTCTCCACACTGGACGTACCCAGAAGTGGAATTTGATTTCCTTCTAGGGTTTTGAGTCAATTCCTGCTGAATTAGAAAGACTTCCTGCCATCCTACACAGTTGGTGACAGCCAGGGCTTCTTGCCCTGCAGTCCCAGAGGCTGAGCAAGCACTGCAGGCTGCCACTGCTTACCAAGCTCTGCTAAGGAGGTCACAGTCTGCAGCACTATGAACACGCCATGGCAATCCTGTGTGTCTCCTGCCAAAACCCATGGCCTTCATCTTTTTCACTTTTTTCCCTCAGCCTTTTTCTGACATCTCTAGTCGAGACCTCCACAGGGTTTTGCTTGTGTTTCTGGCTGACGCTGGAGTCTAACAGCACAGGCTGCAGAAGGACCATCACATTACCGCTGCCTCTGTGTAGGTGTTTGAGATGTGTATATTCTTCCAGGAGGCACGGGGATCTGAGCTGGGGTAGAAGGTGGGATAATCAAAGGCAAAGAAATCATCTACAGTTGGAAGTGTGTGTCACTGGTGGAACAAGAGGTACCGTATAGTAAAGTCACCTTCCCCTAAAGCATATGAAATGCAGCATGGTGGGATATGGTGAGGTACAGTGCAGGATTATACCAGGAAATACAGAGGTTGTGCTTCTTCAGCAGAAACAAAGAGCTTGTGCTTCTTCAGCTCTTTGTGTCTTGGCCATTTTCCAGCCTGTGATTCAGGGCTCACTCTCAGAGTATCAATGACCAGTTGGGTCTACATGGCTAGGACACCCTGCACTGCCCTATATAGCCATACTTTTGCCTGGACTTCACTGGGGTTGCAAACACCCCAACCCATGGTTCAGCTAACCTTCCTCTGAGCAGTAAAGCTTCCCTGCCCTGGCTGGTGTTGCTGGCCCCTCTTGAGGGGCAGTGCTTGGCAGACTAGGCAGAGAGGCAGGAGGACAGATGGGCAGCTGAAGCCACCATTCCTACAGGCAGCAGTTACTGTCTGTGGGCAAACTCCTGCCCAGATGTATCTCAGGAGTGCAGTGAGCTGTGAGAGGGATGACTGCAAGGGGTGATGAGTTCTTTCCCTCTCTCCCCTCAGCAGAGACGGAGCAGGACACTCTGTGTGTTAACAGGAACAAGCATAAACATTTCCAGCCAAGGTACTTAACACAAGTATTTTTGCCAAGTGGCTTCACTACCTTCTTTGGTTAAGGTTAAGAGAAATGTTGTTGCTCAAAGGAGAAAACAAGTGGAGGTGTTTTCCCCCCTCACCCTTCCTGTCTGCAAATCCAGGCAACTCTGGTCTGCAGTTCCTTATAAACAAATCAAGGAGCTTTTGTGGAGCTTGTTGATAAGAGGTACTCCACACCACCCCACATCCCACTGATTTTTATTATTTTTATGTATGCAATAATATACAAATGTTTGAGTGCTTCCTAAGGTCACTCGCCAGTTGTGCTGCAGTGTGGTGATTGCTCTGGTTACTTCAAAAGACCTAAGGGCAAGCCCATGGCAGAGTAGGGCACAACAGGATTTCAGGGCCAGCTGATAAGATTTGGACTTGATCAGCAAGATCTGTGTGCACCTCAGACATAACCCAGTGAAAGGAGAGTCAAGGAGACAGGAGTGGCTATTTTCTGCATTCTTCTTTCCTGGAAAAGTTTGCAAGGAGATAAAACACCTGCAGAAAAAGAAAGCAAGTCTGGTGTATGACAGCTGTGTCATGAGGCAGGAAGAGAGCTCCTGAAAAAAATCAGAGACTGCAGCCATCCAAAATACTTCAGATCATTAGGAAAGCAGAAAATGAGCTTGCAAGGTGTAAGGCTCTGCCTTGACCTGGTGACAATTTGGCCACCATTTTCTGTACAACAGGGATCGGACCCATGTTCTCCACAATCTCAGCAAAGGCTAACTGCTCAGCTGGGAGAAATCAGATCATTTCAAAAGCCTTCCAGCATTTTAATCAAACGAATGAGTGGAAGCTCTTATCTAAGGACTCTAAGCGTTTTCAACCACCCATTCTTTACAATTTTACCACCTTGGATAATCTCAAGTAAACTTCTGTGTCTAGCAACAGAGTTCCATGTTGTGCCTGCTTGCTCGTACAGTCTCACAGCAGATATTTATAGTTCTTAATACTGAAGGGAGAGCACTGCTGAAAAAGGGACAGGAACTAGGAAGCAAAGAAATGTATTGTAGACATGGCAGGCTCCTGAGTAGCTCTTCAAAAGAAGAAGGAATGATGAGGAAATGTTTAATCCCAAACAAGGGTTATTTCTATTATGCATGAGTCATAACAAGTGATTTTTAGAGCCCCAGATTTTTTCACTGGCATTGCTCACTTTTCTCTGTAAGTAAACAAAATAACATTACTTCAGGGTCTGAAGTTCACTGGGTTACATCTGCTTTCACTCAATTCTACCAACAGCAATCTTTTCTAAATGGATTTATTTCTTTTTATTTCCCTTTTCTCTCAATATCTTTGCAGCCTTACTGTCTCCTTCATGCCACTAGCAGAGACATGATCATAAATTAGATCAGTGCTATGTCTGACCTAGTAGTTGCTCTGGTAATGTTAAGTTTTTATAATCTATCTTCTCCTTTGCCTCAAAATATCTACCTTCTCATTTCTACATAACTTACTGGAAACTCCACAGAAGAAATAATTCCCTCAAGCTTCTGGTCAGCTACAGTGGCTATGCAGATGGACCAACAAGGATCAATCCAGAATCCTCTCAGCTGGAATCAGACAATGCATGGCATGTTGATTGTACTGTGTTGCAAAAGAAAAAAATAACACAATATGCTTGTAAAAAATCGTTTGTCTGTAAAATGTGAGACATCTGCTTGGCCCAAGCAAAGGCTCTGCTGCAGTGGTGTGTCCAGTTTGGGTACTGCACTTGAAATCAGTTGCACAACACTTGGAAAGAGCACACAGATAAAAGCAACTAGTATTTCTCAAGTTTATCAAACATGACCTCTGAGGAAAGACTGGAAGAGTTAATTCTGTTTAGTCTAAAGAAGAGTAGACTAACTGTGGGCACAAAAAATAGCCTTCAAGTGCGTAGTAAGAGGCTGCAAACAGGAAGAGCATAATCAGTCCTCTATGTCCAGTGGTAATACCACAGGAAATGGTGAGCCTACATAACCACAAAGACTATTAGCAGTTTTAGCATTCTACCCTAACAGCGACTGCCCTTTTTTGTCTGTCTATGGGCAGCTTACCTCTAACCTTTAGCTTACATTTGTTACTTGGGGATTGTTTTACTCTATGGTTACCTGAATCTGCTCAGCCTTATCATCAGTCAGTTCTAGCTGCCAAAAGTGAAATGTGCCTCCTAACGTCCTCACCTCTTCTCTCTGTGGGACTTCACCTTGCAGCATGTTTAGGTGGAAAGCCATAATTCAGAAAATATAATTTATAAAGTATCTAAGGTCCACTTGTTAGTAGCCTTTGGTCTACAAAGGTCTTCTAGTGCATTTTTGGTCTTCAAAGGTCAGTTGGTATGAAATCCACTGAGCTCTGTGCAACACATTTGATGCCCATGATTTGGCCTAGATATTACTGAGAGATCTATAGCCCCGAGCAAAGGCTCATACTCGCATTCATCCTATTTCACTTCTCTGTGCTATTTTTACTGCCAAACCATATTCTCCTAACATATCTGAATCTCTTCTCTCCCAGTCTGTGCCCAAAGGAAGCAACACTTTCACCAAAAACTGCTGCAGCGGCAAAACACTGCAGCCTTTAAAATGTCACCTCACATCAAGGAGCCTCTCTCCATCCCACATCATTCAGTCTTCACTGACTGGAATTTTATCTGACCAGGACTCAAACTGTCCCTGACGTGCAAAGCCTTGTCCCCACCTCTTTCCACACAGCCTAGGTGCACCCATGAAATCCATGTGGTTCTTTAGCCATTCTGTGGTGATGGGCATAAGTATGGAAAAGAAGTCTCTGATAAGCATTTGCTGAGAGCTGGGATCTCACTCATACAAGAGGTAATGACAGCTATTTCAAAAAGAGCCTGCTATGTATTCCTTCGATCAACCTTTTACATAAAACATTCTCTGTGCACACATTGTGCCCACAAAGTCAAGCTGTCCTTCATTTTCCTTGTGAAAGGTGCTTCACTTCTTGAAAGATGCTCCACTAATCCCAGACCAGTGGAGAAGAAGTTACAGTGGGCAAAAAGGCTAATCAAGAGGAAGGGCTTGTTAAGCTCAGTTGTTTAAGGCTTTGCGATTACCAGGCAGCTTCTAGGAATCAATGGACATTTTCATAAAGTGTTTAATAGTTAGAGTTCACTGAGACTACATAAACCCTTTCCAAAGGAGCCCTTTGTTGAGATGTTGGCAGTATATCCCTGGCTACAGTCAAATGAATTAGTCATCAGATAAATCAGTCATGCCAGCTATGCGAGTGATACCAAAATAAACAGAATGTTTTAGTCAAATCCATGAAACAAAAGGAACAGCAAATCTTATTTAAAATTCCCCTGTGTAATTGATGCATAATTAAACTTCTAAACATGAATGCAAGTATGCTGATCCAGAGTATATGACTGTGAAGATTGTATCTTTGAAAGTTAACGGGGATCTCCGGATGCAATTAGAAATAATTTTTGAGTTGCTGGTTCCAAGTTCCTACTGGCAAAATCCAAGAAATTCAAAGCCTGAGTAATTCCTAAATTACTGCAATTTTGATGCCAGGGAAACTCCACAGATTATGATGGAGTTATATCAGATTCAGACTGCATTAGGCCAACAGAACTTACTCCTTTTAAAAACGGATTGTGAAATGTTTTAAAAGAAAATGTTAAAAAACTTTATTGAAATCGGATTTTATAGCTACAACAACGAAATTTGAGGGATGTGTAACACATGGCAACATCAGTTGGGATAAGGCAACATAAGTGCCTTATCCCAAACATATTGCCTTAAGTAATCTATTTCACTAGGTCTAAAACACATAACCAGTCTGAACTCTTCTAAATTTTTCTTGTCATAAAATACAGACAAAATAATAACAGTGATATAATTAGTTCAGTTATCCTTATATTTAGCTCATATATTAACCATTATTGCCATATACATTTTTTTTTTAGAAGCTACTTCTTTTACCAGTGTCCTTACACCACTTGTTGACATGTCTGCTAATCTGGCAAAAGACCTGAGTCCTGAAAGGGAAGAAGCAGGGCATGTGAAAAACAAGCAGTGTGACCAGGCAGCAGCTTGTGGGAGGGAAGAAGCACTGCTTTTAATTGGATTGAGGCACTTAAAAATGTTGTGAGGAAGCTTTTCTTATCTACTTAGTGTTTGTTTCCTAATAGCTGCTATCTCAGACCTAAATATTACACTTTGGGTGCCTACTGTCAGATAAGTAAGCAGATTAACTGGCCTTGTGCATAAAGGGCTCAGTTCTCACGGGCTTCAGTTGTCTGAGCCTCTGAAATCAAGTCTAGAAGAGCTCAGGGGCAGATTTTCCTTTACCCCGAGTACATTTAGATACACTGAGTCTTGCAGCTCTGACATGAGTCCCCCACTGTCCTCCCATCCCATGCTTCCCTGTGCCACTTGCCTCCTGCACAGCTGTGGCCATCTCTGTCCTGTTCCAATCCTCCCTAGGCCAAGTGCAGCAGACAACCACATCCTTCAGGAAGGAGACCTGGAAAGAAGGGGATGGCTTGAGTAGATATGATCCACACCCAAATATTAAAGCAATTTATCCATTTCAGCTCAGGTTGATGATGGGATTCCTAAAAGAAACAGTACAGAGATGTCTCTCAAAGGTAGGATTTCCATTCCTTTCCACTACTGAGCACTTGTTTCCATGAGATACAGCTCCCAAAAGCTAAAAACACTCCTCACTTACCAAATCCCTTAGTAGGACACATCCTAAAATTGACAACCTTTGTCACATTTATTCACTAATGTATCCAACATGCAAAAAATGAGAAAGGACAGGCCATCACTCCTGTGAAACTCATCAAATTCTCCTGAAAAGAGACTAGGGAACAAGCTTCAGAAGTACAGTCTTTGGTGGAATATCCTCAAAGCAGAGAAATTTCACATATCCTCATGGAAAGGTAGGAGCCTTGTTGAGATTCAGCAATGTGGTCAGTAAGAGTTGTAAAGTTTGATATACTTTTCTTTTACAGTAATTTGTATACTGTTGAATTCTACATCTATAATAACGTCACATTCTTTCTCTTGAAGGATAAAATTGTATTTGCATTGGAAAGTCTGTGCCACTTTCATTACTACCATAAACCATACAGATTTTAGAACTTACAAGGACTAGAAGGAAAATATAAGTCCATAGGGTGCTCAGGACACTTGTGAATCTGATTCTGGTTCCCGAGATATCTTCACTGCTCTGCTGATGGTCAGATATATCCCATGGATTTGGGAGAATACATCTCTCTCATGCAATGCTTCACAAAGGAACCAAACACAGGCACTGTGCTCTGTTTGCGCTTATCAGGAACCACTGAAAACTGAACAAAAGCTTATTACCTACTACTGGCTTCTAGAAGTACAACCTGTAATTGGCACTGTGCAAACACAGAACACAAAGCAGCTCTGTTCCAGAGTATTTATAATCTAGGGAGCAAACTTCAAAAGAAGTGAATAGGATTATGCCATAAAGGAGGAAGAAGGAGGTGAAAGAAGATCAAGCCTGTTTGATCACACTGGTTTGCAAAAAGCAGAAGAAAAAAATCTTTTGGATTGGTGGGATTTGTAGGCTCTTTGTAAAGCTGCTCCTCCAGAGCACTGGGCATTACTTACAGAATCACAGAACATGCTGAGTTGGAAGGGACCTACCAGGACCTTCGAGTCCAACTCCTAGCCCTGCACAGGACCATCTCCAGGAGGCATATCATGTGCCTGAGGTTATTGTCCAAATGCTTCTTGAATTCTGTCAGGCTTGATGCTGTGACCACTCCCCTGGGAAGCCTGTTCCAGCACCAACCACTCTCTGGGTTGAAGAACCTTTTTCTAATATCCAACCTCAACCTCCCCTGACACAACTTCAAGCCATTCCCTTGGATCCTGTTACTGGTCACCACAGAGCAGAGAGATTAGTGCCTGTCCCTCCTCTTCCTCTCATGAGGAAATTGTAACTGCAGTGAGGCCTCCCCTCAGTCTCCTCTTCTCCAGGCTGAACAGACCAAATGCCTTTAGCCGCTCATTATACGGCTTCCCCTCAAGGCCCTTCTCCATCTTTGTTGCCCTCCTTCGGACACTCTCTAATAGCTTAAGATCTTTCTTATATTGCAGTGCCTAAAACTGGCACAGTATTCAAGGTGAGGCTGCACCAGTGAAGAGCAGAACAAGGCAATCCCCTACCTCGGTGAGCTGACGATGCTTTGCCTGAAGCCCCCCAGGACACAGTTGTCCATCCTGGCTGACAGGGCACTGCTGACTCATATTCAACTTGTTGACAACCAGTACTCCTAGTTCCCTTTCTGTGGCAATGCTTTCCAGTATAACATTCTCCACTCTGTATAAACAGAGTTGTCCTATCCCAGGTGCAGAATCTGGCACTTTCCCTTGTTGAATTTCATATGGTTGGTGATTGTCCAGTTCTCTAATTTGTTGAGGTCTCTCTGCAGGGCCTCCCTGCCTTTGAGAGAGTCAACAGCTCCTCCCAGTTTTGTGTCATCTGCAGATTTTCTTAGTATCCCTTCCACTAGTAACTGCTGCGTTTCTGTCAAAATTGGGAAGCTGCAGCACCTTGGCTTTCCTCTTGAAATGTTTTACAGCTTATAGTTCTTTGGCATCTTGAAGGAAAGGATGAAAATGTCCAGACTGCGCTCAGAAATGAGAAAGAAGGCAGAACCGTCTGTCCCAACTTGACCATAGGATAGGAAACCACATCTGCAATGGCAGTAGGTGTGGACTCAGTGGACCCACCTGCTCTCCAGTGCCCATGGGACTTGTGGGCCTTATTGTAATGAGCACAGAGAAGGGTTGGTAGGTTAATCAGAGGGCTATATCTTCATATGAAGACAGACTGAAAGAGTTAGAGTTATTCAGCCTGGAGAAGAGAAGGTTCCAGGGAGACCTTATAGCAGCCTCCCAGTACCTAAAGGGGGTCTATAGGAAAGCTGAAGATGGACTTTTTACAAGAGCATGCAGTGAGAGGACAACGGGCAATGGCTTTAAGCTGAAGGAGGACAGGTTTAGAGTAAAGGAAGAAATTCTTTACTATGAGTTTCTTGAGGAGAGGACATAAGACAACAGAAATTTTCTGGAAAAGATGTCCCTAAATTTTATTCTATTAAAAAAAAATGTGTGATAGAGAAGAATTTGTGTAAGGAACATTTATGTAATTGGATAAAGACTGACATCATGATCATAGAGATTGTCAGTAATGAAGGCGAAAAGTCTTAATGGTGGAGACTGCCCATGCTGTTCCTTCCAAAATCATTGAGGTGGTTGTCAGTTGATACAACCAAGGAAGTGATAAAGATAGTAGCCCTCATCATTAATGTGCTCATAATTGCATAATGTGAAATCTTTATACCATAAAAAATTTGGATTTTCTCTTTTCGTACAGTTCATGTATGTCACACTGTTCTCTACTTTTTTTACGTGATGGGCTTCAAGCCCATGGGAACTAGGTTTCAATGTAGACACCAGTCTGGTCCTAATCATCTGAGCAGGAATGACTGGGCCACTTATCCAAGCTTCTGTGTTATACTTAAGATGAAACACATAATTTCTTTGAGTCTGCTAATAATTCATTTACAGAATCATAGAATTAATTGAGGTTGGAAACAAACTCCAAGATCATCCAGTCTGACTTTTGACCTTTATCATCATCCATTAACATGTATATGACAGAAGCACTTATGTAGTCAGTTGCAGCTGAAACTAGGATCCAAGAAACAACTATCAAGGGAAGAACTTTATGTCAATGCATCAAGAATTGGCTTGCTAGCAGGATTAAAAATGTTGATGTGATCCTCTGGGATAAACATCTCTAGAAATTTGCTTGGGAGATACAGAAATTACTGTCCACACAGAAAATCAAATCTTTCTCACCTACAGACTAAAAGGAGAGAGAAGTGTCACTTTACCCAGGCACAGGTGTTTCTTATTTCTCTTGTTCCCCTTGCTGTTTGTGCTGGCATGATCAACTGGACTTTACTTGGAAAGAGGAGAGGTTTTACAGCGGATAATCCTTTTTGTCCTTGAAATGCCTGAGAATGTGAACGTTGTTGTTTATCTCTGTGTGAGGTTTTTCCATGGATTTAATTTCTATTTCTAGACATTCAAAAGTTCATTGGTAGAACTTTTTAATTGTTTTGTTAGGATGTTCAGTCCAATTATGACTAAGGCATGTAGGGCTATACAAACCTGATAAGATATCCACAACATATAAAACATTATCAAACATTAATTTCATTTGATTTGATTTTCATTCCATTTCATTGGAAATGCTGTCTTGCATAACCCTTGGATGTTAATGCATGTGATTGAACTTTAAATTTACACCCAGCACTTGTTAATCTGCTTATAGCTTCCCTCAGCAATATCAGTGAAAAGGTATACACCAAACCTGATGTAATTAACCTCGGTTTAGGTAAGTCTGGGGCATGACATCTCATTTAAAAGGGGGCTGCATCTCCTGTCATAAGCCTGGGAACTCCCGAGAGCCTTAGCTGGGAGCATTGTGACCCATGTCAGCTGGGGCAGCACCTGTTCTTAGAGAGGGCAGGCAAGGGCTGCCAGGGAGCTAGGTGCAAGTTTAAAAATAATCCTACAAATAATGCGATGGAATTGGGAATAGGTTAATTTATATTCACATGGTTTCAATAGCTCACGCTGTAGTTCTGCCAGCAATAACAGGGTTCCTATTTACTAGCTGTGCTAACGAAAGACAGAAAAGCAGCAGATTCAGCACAGATCCCTGCAGATTCCTTCCGAAGGCATCGTGGCTGGAAAGCTAGGGATCATTCAGCAAGTGTTTGGTGTCCTGCCTTAGGGTGATTTCAGCAAACCTCATGTTATTTTTATTGAGTGTGTAAACTCAAGTTATACAACATTTAAGTGCACCTTCCTACTTAAAGGGCCTTTTACTCTATCAGGAAAGTAACTAGATTGATTTGACATGGCTAATCTGTACTGGTTGGTACGGATCTCTTTACTGTTTTACAAGTACTTACAAATAGTTCAATTCACTACTTGTTAAGGAAAAAAATCCAATAATTGTTGCTTGGTGTATGAATTTCTAATTCCATGGTGTTTCTGCTATGGGGGATTTTTTTGGTTTTTTTTTAAGTTTGGCCCTGTTTGTCCTTTTCTATGCTTCTGCCATTTAAAAATCTTCCATGAGCCTGCAAAGATTCCATGTGTGACTCAAAAGAGAACGGGGCAGACTGGTGATCAGGATTGCTCAGGGCACACTCCAGAGCAGCTATGTCTTGGGGTGAAACAGCTGGTGTGGCCCATACCACTGAGCCATAAAGTCTTACAATGGCAACCAAGGTCCAAAGCCAGAGCCCACTGCTTAGACCTTCTTTACAGAAAGGTATGCATGTACTGAAAATTGCATTACTTTCAAGGCTGCTTCAAACTCATTATCTCATTCTAGGCTATATATAGGACATCTGCCTTCTCCTCATAAAATAACAGCTCTGGTCTGCCAGAAGTGCAGCACACAGGCAAGATGCCTTGGCAGGTTGCCCACTGTGTAATTCCTGCCCCATCAACATGTCCCCAGGACATGAAGAGCAGGTAGCAAGAGCAAAGAACTTTACTCATAGAGGTTTTGCTGCCACTTCTGATGTTTAAAGATCTTTAAATTTCTGTCTTTAAAACACTTTTTAGTGTAAAAAGAATTCTTTGAACAGGTAGAATTACAAGGTCACCCATATCACAGCCCTTCAAATACGCAGTGTTTAGAAATCACCCTGTAAGATTTTGGCTCTATGTCTGTATGTAGGTATTTTTCAGGCAACATTTTTGTCCAATCCGTCACAAGACAGAGAAGTCAGGAAGCTTCAGGTCACATATTTACTCCAAGTCATAACCTATAATGTTAATACAGGAAGGTACCTCTTTCCAGACTTGATGAGTACCACTCACATAATGTCCTGCATTCTCTCGTGATTCTTTATCATCCCCAAATTCTACTCTTAAGGGAGTTTTTGAGGGCTGAGGGCTAAGGGAAGATATTATCTCCAGATAATAAAGCAGAAAGGTCTCCTGACATGCCATACTTCACTCCATGAAAGCTTTCAGACCGATAATGTGAGAGGTGTTCAAATCTCACCCAGTACTACAGAGGGACATAGAGAATAAGCCAAGTCTCTCAGCTTCCCGTTTTGTTTAGCAAGATCTGGCAGCCTGCTCTTGCAAAAAGCTTGCCTCTTGATCTCTCCATGGATTCTTTGGATCTGCCTCCCTCTAAAGGCCATTCAGTGAATTATTGTATTATCCTGAATGTCCATCAAGTCTTAACATGAAATCAATTCTCAGATGTGTTCCTTATCTGGAGGTGTTTGAGCTGTATGAAGAAAAGGAATAAATACTTTAAGGGTTACTTCTTGCTGTAAAACAGATTAAAAGAAATAATGTTTGAGTAAAGGCAGAGATTTATATCAGCAGGCAAAGGTTTTAATGGTAAAATTTATCTAAACCTGAGTCTCAAGCATAGATGGTTTTGTAGTACCTTATTGCACAGAGAAGTGAACCACAAAAGTGAACTGGTTTGTCCCAGATAGAAACTGGGATCTGGCTATCCTTGCTCACAATCACATGCTCAGAGAAGTAAGTGATTCCCTCCAGACACACTGAAGCATTCAACCTCTCAGGCATAGCTGCAGTACTGATGCAGCTTTGTGTAATCCCATGTAAGGAAATTTCTGGTGTAGTAGAACCTGGGGAGACTGTGTCTTATCTCAAAAGAATAGCTCCTTCGGCTGAGGGACTCAGATATGCCATGAAACTGACACCTTTAATTGAAGTGTTGGACTTCCACAGAGAGACCCAAGATGGAATGGCACGCTAAGAAATTGGTCATTTTGCCTTCTTGGTTAAGGGTGGGGGGTGGGAAAGAGGCATTTAAAGTATGCCTGTTTGTTATTTGGGCAGACCATGAGAAATGGGATAATCTCTAAGTATACTTGTAATCTGAGTAATAATCATTGTCAACTGGCATTTATGCACAGCTTTAGCACTGTACAGGCACCTCTGGAGGGGAGGAGATCAAATTTTATGTAAATGGAGTACATCTCTCCAGTCCTCTCTGCAGAGGGAGCACATGAAGTTACACTCCTGTATTAAATTGGATGAATCAGGGCCTGAAAGAAATGTTGATCTAATTTAGAGAGAAGGGAACAATTGAGGTGTTTAAACATAGGCCACCTTAAAAGTCCTTAAAATATATGAAACTTTCCACAGGCCTGGAAAATATGGTAAAGAAGACACTTACAGGTCACTTACTGTGATTTTCATTTAAATCTCCTAAAAGACTGAAAATTAATGCTACCTGGAGGCTTGGAAGGCCAAGTAGACTCATTCAACAATTCCAAATAATACAAGTAGAGTTTGCAGCATACCAAATCAATACCATGTCAGCTCATTTTTCTATAATGGCAGGGGAAAAGTGGCAGAACATCTCCCACATACATAGTTCTCTCACTTGCAAGAGTAAAGAGTGAAGGGCCCCTGCTTTGGAAGCAGTGCACTACTGATTGTCACTGAATGGAACTTGGCTTAGAAGTGTATGTGAGGGACACATTTATGGGACCTTATGAGAGGGAGGCAGATGGCCATTTTATGCTGCTACAAGCACATTTGTTCCTGTGTTCCTCTCTCTCATCAAAATGAGAATGAATCCCCACATCCAAAAATCTCTTGCAGTCGCTTACAATTGTGGTGCACCTGAGACACATCAATCCTCAAGAAAATACTATTCCTTGAAACAGTTCCTTGAAATGAAAGGTGCACTATTACCGGGAACAAATAGTTTGGAACATCTGAAACTCTTCAGCACAACACAGAGAGAGAGCTGAGGCATTTGAAAGAGAAAAAATAAAGAGTAACTAGGCAGGGTAAAGTTGAATGAGTCAGTACAAAGGGAAAAAGTGATCCATGTTTTTTATTTCAGTCTATGAAGAGGAAAAAAAATTAATACTCAAGGAAACAAAAGGGATGACAGAAGAGTAAAATGTAGCAAAGGAGTTCAGGAAATGAAGCAGGTGAAAAGCCACTCCTTCCCACACAGAGGTACCGTGCAGTGCAAACAAATACATGTAAAGCCCATCAGATAACTTAGCTGAAGAGCACCATGATGGTTTGACCAAGAAGTGCTCAGGGCTACTCACACAGCAAATTTGCAGTAGACCTTGCCTAGGAAAAGCATGACTTTTAGGACAAAACCATTCACATTGGAGCTTCCCTACTACCCCCCTGAATGCCAAAGAGCAGAATAGAGCAAACATTTCCATACAGATCACTTTGGACAGAACACATTTGTCTTGAAAAATTCCCATCAACTCCTCCCATTCCATACAAAAAAATGTAGCAGTCTCGTAACAAGAACAGGTTCAGACCAAATCCCAGTGGGCACTTCATCTCCCAGTTCTGTGAGTGCTGAGTGGAAAAGTCCTCACTCAGCTCCTTCCCTCACCACCCGCTGGGTATCAGAATAACTGAGTACCAGAGCCTGGAGCAGCAGCAGACCACTGGGTCATCCTCCCAGGGGTAGTAAATGATTCAATGAAAAAGATCTGCCTGAATAGATATCTGAAGAGGTTGCTGTAATTCAGCTGAGGGCAGTAAGAGGACATGCCAAGGCAAACACATTCCAGATGACTTGCAAAACAGTCTGAAATTTCACCCTATCATAAATAACACAGTAAATGTGAATGCTGTATTTCCCAAGGTACCAGTCAGACACAACCTTTTCCCTAAAGAGCGGAGGAGGAAGGGCTCCCTAAAGAGCCCTTGGAGGAAATATATCATCTCTTCTCCATAGCCCTGAAAAGCAGATCAGAGGGATTCCTGCTGTAAGGATGACCATGTTATCCACTGATCCCACCTCCCGTGTGCCTGGGTAAAGAAAGATGCTTCAAAAGGCATGCGATCTAGCTGCCAAGGCAGGCACGGTGCATAAATACCTGGGAATACAATAAACAAAGGTGTATGCATTCCCCTCTCCTGATGTGACCCTTTCACTGTGTTCTAGCTGCCCACAGTATGATAGATAACTCAATTTCACCATAATTTGAGGCCATACCGTACCACACACACGAAAAACCAACCCATTTGTTATGCTGAACACAGAATTTTTTGGCTGTGTTATACCTTATAAGTCAACAGCCAGGTTCAACGAACCATGAGTGGAGCAGGCATCAGCTAAGAGGAGAGAAATCCTTCCCAAGTGTGACCACTGGGGCTGCCCACAGACAGGAGAGATGGTGCAGACAGGTGCCAAATTGTGGGGACTATGTGCAGTTCATCACTGGTCCAGAAAGTTGCTTTTTCAGAGGCACACAGAAGGTTACTCATTTCAACAGCACTACCTCTTAAACTGAATAGAGTTTAGGAGCTGGGACTCACATCACTAACATCAGCAGTCTCAATGGGATGTCTAAGATAATGATCTTGAACTCCTTCTACAATAAGTGAAAAGAGAGGGGCATCCCCAGAGGCCATGCATAGGCGGTCAATGGGCTGGACTTTGGAAGTGTCCATCCACCAGACATAAAGCTTAGAGTCAGTGGCTTAGGCTAAATCCTAAACTTTAGACAGCTAAGAGAGACAGATCCCATTCAAAATGAGTGGTTCATAGGAAAGGTCTGTGGTTCACAGACTCATGTTTGTACTACAGATTCTTCATGGATTCCTCTCTATACATAGTCCTGTTTCTGGAGACCAAGTCTGCCTTATAAAATGACCACGTATCTCATTTTTCTGTGCCTTCCTACCTTCACGCTAAAACACTCCTAAGTGCTGAGAGGCTCTTCCTCAGGGCTTGTTACTACTTTTCATACCTTTGTTCTGCCTGCCCACCAGCAGCATAGTCTGACATTCCCATGCCTCCTGAGTCCACAGGAGACAGGCTTCTTTCTTTCAGGTTTGTATGAGACAGGTTTGTTTCTCTCTTCGACTTTCTCACTGTTTTTCACCTTCCACTCCTGTTGCAGCCTGAATCCCCATATTTCCTCGTTGCTTGTGCAGAGTGTATCGAAATGTCAACAAACTTATTCCTCTGTCACTGTGCAGAGTTTGGGAACTCACAGGAAATTCAGTTCCTAAAGAACAGACTTTTCCTATCCTTAAAAAGCCTAGGGGCCCTGTTGCTGTGAGGCCCTGATAGCAAAATATGTTCATTTCCAAGATCAGCTGTAGAGCAGGAAGCTGCACTGCCATTCAAGTTGGCAGGAGATGGGAGCCATCACCAATTTGCACAGGCATAGATGGAGATGGACAGCAGTCAAGGCTCTCTGCGCATAGAGTGTGGACAGATCCACACTCCATTTTAGGAGATCAAATGATGCTTATGGGGCTCTGCTAAACCCTGCCTGACTCAGCCCATCCCACACAGAATGCTGGTAGTTGCTGCAATACCCAGGACTGAGAAGGAGCTGCATGGTAGGACCCTCAATGAAAAATATGGGTATATCTATAGCAATTTTTGTGCAGTTGTGGGTAAGAGCAGCTT
Organism: Serilophus lunatus; assembly: GCA_013399895.1. NCBI lineage: Eukaryota > Metazoa > Chordata > Aves > Passeriformes > Eurylaimidae > Serilophus > Serilophus lunatus. Next base: position 712,830 of record VXBA01003207.1, read on the forward strand.
CCGACCCAGACTGCTCTTTGTGGAATGGCAAAAGGATTTGACATAAAATTTTTATATATATTCCTGTCTTAGTCCTTTCTTCCAGAAGTGGAGATCTGCAACTTTTCATATCTGTCTGGCATCCTATTGATCCTCCCTTTTCAGGGACAGTTAGCAAAGCTAATACCTAACAACTGAGCAAACCAATGCTTAGAGTCAGTACCATGTCTGACTTGATCCTGCCTTATCCCAGCTGGAGAAGAGAACCAGACTGAAGCACAGGTCATTTTACAAAACAGGTCTCGTTTTTTAACCCCGGCAAAGCATCTTTTCATCCGGAAGCTCAAAATGCCTGGAGGGAACTGATTATTCCTTTTCACATCATTGGCTAAGACTCTGTCAAAGATGTTTTGACCAGGGTTAATACCCCTTATTGTTCTGTCAGCAGAGCAAAGAGTAGTTTGTGATCTTTGCAATTTTAACACAGCAAATCTACCTGACGATGTGTTTATTTACTATTCACTTGCAGATACCTAGCCAGCATCTAGTGAGCTTCTGAGTGATCACACATCTCCAACATGTGACCACATAGTAGTGGAAAGCAGATACCCTACACACTCTTCTGCTGAGAGCATACAGATTCTTTATACCAGTCTCTGGTAATTGCCTTTTCCATTTTAGTTTGTCCTGCTTAAATTCAAAGTTTGGATGTGGCGCCATTCAGCTGAATTGGATGAAACCACTCAGAGACAAGAATGTGCAGATCCCACTTGGAAAGTTGTTCATACTCTTTTTATGCCCTTTTTCACGTACTTCAAGTTTCAGACAATGAACCTCTCACCTAAGCGGGCAGACTGTCAGCTCTCTATTTTTTGATAGCCAAAATTACTGTTCTTCCAAGGTCAAACTCCTTAGGTCCAACTGTTTCTTTTGCTTGCATTAGCCACTTGCCACATTTGCTCATTCAGGGAGATAAGGCATGTGATAGAGCCCTGAAAAGTCCTTTTTTCTTCTTACAACTGAAATAATAACTGCTGTTTGCTTTCCTGTGACTGGATAAAGGATCTGATTATTAACTCAGACCTGCATAAATCTTAACAGTGTAGACACTAATCAAGCGATGTCACTATAAAATTGCCATAGTTGAGATTATATTCAGACTTTCCAGGCTGTTTTCTGCTCTGGATTTTCTGAATGAACAGATACCAATAGAAATCTGAAAAAAAAAATAAATCTTTTGTTTTCCTTGAGCTTCAGTGTATTCACTTGGAAATCATATTTCACAAGAGGCCACAGTCTGGTTGTTAAATTCAGCAGCAGATAAACTAAAAAAAATCAGAAGCCATGTGTACTGGTATTTGTAAATGATCAGAAATGAAGGATTAGTCAGCATATAACAACCCTGCTCTAGGAATGTGGAGGGGACTTCACTGTACAGACTTTTTTTTTTTTTACTATATTTTATATGTACCTTTTTTTTTTTTCCAGAACAGGGTGCAAAATTTATCTCCAGCAATACAAAAGCAGTAGAGAGCAGGATAAAGGGTCCCTTGCAGAGGCATTAAAGAAGTCACGGCTGGTGAGGGAGGAGAGAGGAAGAGAGGTGTTACTGTGGTTAGACCACATTGTTACTTATGCCAGCTGTTGCAGAGATAGAGACAGCTCTGTTTATTCAAGTGTCATCAATCCTTGTTACCATTTCTCATGGCCTTAGTTAGTGCTCTTTAAACTTCACAGACTGGTGGATCTCGAGGAGGGGTTTGAAAGCTTGAAGTAAACCCTTCTCCCTAAGCTTTCCTCATAACTGTTCTCATGAAAATGAACAGGCATGGATTATTATTCAAAATAATGACTCATTTCAGAGATGTTCCTGCAGTGGAGATTTTATCACCTCAAGTGGATATGTTACAATCTTCAAACACAGTTCTGTGATCACAAACAGTTGCTTTCACCTCAAAGACGTAACCCTGCCCCTTAAGCATATATGCAGCAGTCATCCCATATAAACACCTCTTATAAGGCATACTTAGCTGCAAAGCCAGCACTGTATTTCTAGCCACGGTTCAGCCAAATGAGGAGGTTACACAGTATGCCCTTCTGTTGTCTCAGCCTACAAAGTTAGGGGGTCTCCAATCTGAAGAATGATTCCCAGTCAAAAAGGCATTTTAACCTCATCCTTGCTCCCAGCACACAGGGATAGCTAATAATTATGTAGCAGTATTGTCTTAATTTCACAAAAGTGAATCTAAAAAAAATTCATAAGCATGCTAATACATAAAGCAAGGTCAACACCTATCATCACCTTTCAATTATCCTTCCTGATATGGGCATCAGAAAATGGTTTGGGAGCTGGAGAAACAGTGTTCACAGCTGTTTCACACCTTGCTTACAATATTAAAATCTAAATCCCTCACTTACTTGCCTCTTCTGGTGTTGATCCTTCACTGCTTGCAGAATAATAATAAAACCCATGAGGATTGGGCTCATAATGAAGAAAGAACCACTGGCACTTAGTTTTGGATGTGAACTATTTAGGGAGTTGGTCATGAGCAGGTATCATTTAAATGAGACTGCAAGTCTCTGGGTGGACAGCACAGAAATAATTGTGCAAACCAGCTTCTGGCTGTTCTGAAGGGAGACACTAGGCAGAGCAGAACTACAGCACATTTATGTAAACTGGAAACGTCATCCTTTTTATACAAATGGCAAGCTCTACCAATGAGTACATATTACTCCAAAATTACATGCACAAGAGAGTAATTATAGAAGGCCACCATCAAAGCTCTGGGTACTCTCAAGATTGCAAATATATTGGGACAGTAGAGCTAAGTCACTAAAAGCGACGGAATGCTAAAGTAAAAAATACTGTGTTGCAACAGTAGAACATGCCTATAAAAATGCTAAACACTGTCCTTATTGCACATCTGAGTATCAGGAAGGGCTTGAGATGGCTTATTTAGCCAGGCATGACTGCTGCCATAAAAGAGAAAAAGTGAAATCAGCATCAAATGCTGAAATCATCTGGGATAGAACCTCAGAAACACCTCTCCATTCAGTGTTACTGCAGCCTTATTGAAAACAAATGGACATGATTCAAGTACCTTACTTCCCCATTGCAAAAACCTCAGCAGTTGCACAAACAAACCAAACTAGAATGTCGCACTTCATCGTAAGCGGCTGTTTGAGTGGAATTGATGAAAGACAAATTCATAACCAGCTCATTTGAGAAATCTTCTATAATGGATTACTACAGATAGTTCTAAACACAAATAGTGCAGAAGGAAAAGAAAAAAGAAAGATGAAAAGCATATTCGTGAAATTATTGTCCTGGTGGGCATCTTTAAGCCAGCAAAGCAAAGCTACAAAAGAAGCTTACCTCTGTTTGCAAGTAAATCTAGATAATTCCTGATAAGGCTAATGAATTGCTGTAATTATTACATGCCCATCTCACTTCTAGAAATGAAGTATCCTAGGGATATACAGGTGGTGGGCAGCAGTATGTAGAAATATCTAATGCTGAAGAAAATCTGTGGATAAAGAGAAGCCTTGTAATTGGACACCATTTGTAGTCTTCTGTTGTAGATTTGTGTAAGGACAGGATAAAGACCATTTTCATCTACTAAAGGGAGGGGGGTGTGTGTGCTGTTTTATTTTCGTCTCCTCTACTAACATTTCTTTCTCTCTTGCTATTTCGTTGTTTTCATCAGTTTATAGTGGTAACACTTGCTTATTTAGATGTGATGCATGTATGTTTAATATCAATAAGGAAACACAAAACTGTGGTTGGTGGAGTTGTTGCCTAATAATTTTTCTCCCACACCAAGGAAATTGCAGTTTTGATAAGAGCATGATCTCTTCTGAGACATAATATACAGGGTTCTATAAAAGTATTCGTAAAACATCTGTTATATATCTATACAAGTGTACTTGTTTCCTTTAAGACATGAGAGATTTTCATTGTGAAAGATCAGTGGTTGGTATTTCAGTCCGTTTGAAAACCTGCAGAGCAAATTCTGCTCTCAGGGATGTGCATTAGTCTAAAACTTCCTCATGAGGGGAAGAAGAGGGACAGGCATTGAGCTCTTCTCTGTGGTGACCAGTGACCAGTCCCAAGGGAATGGCCCAAAGTTGTGTCAGGAGAGGCTTAGGTTGGATATTAGGAAAAGGTTCTTCACCCAAAGGGTGGTTGGGTGCTGGAATAGGCTCCCCAGGGAAGTGATCACAGCACCAAGCCTGACAGAGTTCAAGAAGCATTTGGGCAATAATCTCTGGCACATGGTGTGACTCCTAGAGATGGTCCTGTGCAGGGCCAGGAGTGGGACTTGAAGATCCTTGTGGGTTCCTTCGAACTCAGCATGTTCTGTGATTCTATAATCCTAGTCTAATAGCTTTATTTTATTTACTTGGGCATATTAATTTATTCAATGATGTCTGTGCCACATAAAGGATTTAGGATAATTTCTTAGCATGATGAGTATGTGGCATGAATCTTTCCCCTAGCACAGCTACAGGCTTTGATATACTCAAGGGAGGGCTTCCTCCACCAAGTTTAAAGTTCAGAAGTTCAAAGGCACTTCTCATTAGAAATTAACCAAAATGCTTCACAAACGAGAAGGGAACAACCTACTCTACGCCTGAAGAATTTGGCAGGGGCCACTCTCACAAGCCAACAGACCACCAGCTTGCTGAGAAACATCTCGCAGAAGAGGGACTGAGTTCAGGGGCAGCACAAACAGGAGAGTGACCTCTTACAGTCCTGTCTTGGAAAACACAGCCCCTTGGCTTCTCCAAGCCTTGTTTGGAGAGAAGTCTACAACACAAGCTGTTACAGGATATATTTACAGCTCTCTGTATTGCTCCACCCATATGATAGATATCTAGCTGAATATCCAGATGCATGCCCATCCTCAGGGCATCATATCAGTCCCAGGGAGTTGAAGCAAATCTTTACCTTTTCTGTCTTTTCTGGTGTGGCATAGAAACTCCTAAGCTGACAGACGGAGGCAGTTGGTTAATCACTGAAATGCATCTGGGCAAAGAGCCTGTCAGGTGCCAGGCATGCATCCAAGGGTGTCGCTGCTCTTGGCAAAAGCCAAGAAACGTATCAGCACCTGTGAAGTTCACAGGGCAACTGGGCAGTTTCTGCTTACACGAGACTTGCTGTGGGAGCCACTGCTGAAGAAGTCAGAGGTGCAGAGGGATGAGGGCTCAAAACTCAAGGATACCTGTCTGCTGAGCTACTCATGCCGTGACTCACTGGGATGAGAGCAGGCAGCTGATGTGCAGTTAGGCGTGAAACCCAGGACAATACTAGGCTAGTGGAATGGGTGAGCAGAGGCTGCTCAGTTAGTGCTCCAGGTATGAGGTTTGCTAGAAAAATAAGAGAATTAACTTCTGTTGAACACAGAGGAGGATTTCACTTTCTCTTCGGTTTACCTGTGGCTTTTCATTCCAGTACTTAAAACTTGGACCTCAAAACCCATCATGTCTTTCATTTCTCTGTAGAGCTAGGGAATAACATCTGCCTGAGGTTGGAAACCTTTGGCCAGCATCCCTCTAGAAGCAGTGGCTTGAAACAGAGAAAGCCTGCAGGCAGGAGAGAAGGACTTGTGCTTTGGGTCATACTTAAGCAAACCTCAGCTTGTGAAGGTGTCTGGCACTAGGGTTGTGCTGCCAGAGCTGGAGAACAGTTGTGGCAGAGGTGGGTAAAACCTCTTGCAAAGTACAGGCAGACAAAGGGCTTGGAGCAACCCCCAGGGCAAACACCTGCTCGACGAGGATCCCAGCTTGAGCTTAGATCCTGTTTGGGATGGGAGGAAAACTGGAACTTGTTCAGGCACATAATCCCAAAATCAATATTTTCACAGCTCAGGACATGTGACGTGTCCCTGGAAGGTGCCTGGTGAGGACAATGGCTGGCACAGGACTGCAGCTCCACACAGCTCTAGTATGTTCCACCACTGACCAGCCTATGCACAGGCATCTATAAGCCAGTGCCTATGCCTAGAGTCAGTGGCTCTAGGTTTCCTCCACAGGCAAGAAAATTCCTCCCATAAATCTGCACACTTTCCAGAGATGCCCTGCATTGAATGGAACTGGAAGGGTTAGGGTGGGATTTGTGACTGGCAGCTGAATTTGATGCATTATTATGTTTTTCATTTCATCCTAAAGCACAGAACTTCACACTATCAGCATATTCAGAGATAACAGAAACACTTCCTCCAGCTAAATTTTAAGATTTGTATCAGATTCTTTACAAAATGCAGCAAACCCGTAGTTTTTGCATGCCATGTCCTAACTCTCTCTTACCAAATCAGGTTTTTCCCGTATGTAGAAAAGTTAACACTTCCCAGAATACCACACGAACAAAATGCTCTGGGCCATCTTTCCAAATAAACCCTTAATCCTCAGACACTGCTGAAAGTAATTTTTGTCAATAATGCACCATCCTGTAGAAAAACAAAGAACAGTCACTGAAAAAACCAAACACGCTGGTGTCTCCAATCTCACTGTTTTGCATCCACTGGCATTCTTATTTTGCTGGCATTTGTCAAGCAATTTACACTCAAAATCCCCTACATTGTCACTTGGAGACTTCTGAAACATACGAATTTACTTTTGGAAGGTTTTCCGAGTCCTGCCTACATATAATAGCTACTTCAGACACTGGGAAAGAAAAACAAACTAAATTTTCCCAGAGCTAGCATCAAGTAAGGAGATTGCTGCATCATCTCATTAATCCCATTAATTTACATCCACATAAAGCCTTACCACTAAAATTAGAAATATTGACCATAAGCATGAGGTACCATCCAGTGCTGCAAACTTTCCTTAGAAACTGGACTTAAGTCAAAACTGGTTTTCTCCTTTTCTAAAGGTTGAAATGCATTTATGATATGAAAAAAGACACTTTACATACTTTTAATGCTAAATTCTCAAAAGTAATTCTGCCCTTCTTCACATGGCTTGCAGCTCAAATGAATTATAGAAGCTAAAATGAACATTTGAATGAGCCCCTGAAATAAATAATCAGCTGGGAAAAGACACCTGAACAAAACAAAACAAACACACAGTGCATACCTGGATCTCTATTATCAGTGGGGAAGGCTTTATTTCTTTGCAAGGGCAATGACAAGGTAGAGCTACTGCAATACAATGAAAGAAAAATTCTTTCAGCATGGGACCATGAATGCATTAACATAATAGGCAAAGCACATTAAGTCCTGCCCTTGGCAAATGTCTTGTTGGCTACTCTGGACTGTGACCCAGCAAAAATAAGCAGTCCAAATTAATTTTCTCCTAGGTAATATACTGCTTCATTTTTTACACAAAGTAGACACTGGTAGATTGTATTCATAAGATTCAGCGTGGAGGCACGACATTGCACTGAAAGAATAGGAAACCTCTGTGCTGCACACGAATTGCACGCAAAAATTAGCTGAAGTGCTGCATGGTACACTAAAAACTTCCAAATACATTTGATTAATTCAGTTTTTGATAAGGCAGTGCTCTCAGTGGATAGGAAGACAAGGAGAACTTATCATATCCCCCAGCACAAACACGCTGACATTGACATCTGTTTTTAAGGTGGGGTTTTTTCTGCTCAGATCTCATTACTGCCACTTTTATTTATGATTCCTTAAGCTCAGCAAATTTATTTTATCTGAAAGCCTCTATACCTGCGGGCAGCCCCCTCTTTGCCGGAGGGTTTTACCCACTTCTATCAAACCAGTCTGGCTATCACTTCTCCTTTAAATACACACACCACTTCAGAAACCAAATCAAACAAGTAGGATCAAAAGAAGCAGTATTGATGATGGATCAAATGCACATTAACCGCAACCTGTTTATTGATTTTTGAATCTGTCACATATTATTTCCTTATTCCCTTTGTTTCTGAATTGCTTGAGCATGTTGATCTAAGCCAGCTTTTAACTCCACTTTGTCACCATGACCTTTTTTGATCCCTGTCCATTTGCTCTTAAGTTAAACTACAGAAGCTGCTTTTCTCCAAGTTGTGGTTTTCATGCTCTCAGTTAAATTAAATCATTCTGTGCTACCAGCTGGGACAACTGGTGCCTGATAAACAGTGGGGCCAGGGACAGTAAACTACAATGTCCTCTTCATGGCACAACCCTTCCCTGAGTAAATAAGGAGCCACTGTGGGAACTGAGGGGAGGAGTAAGAGGAGGGCATATAGAAGAGCTTCCTCACAGATAAAGACCCTGGTGGAAAGGTATAAGCAGAAGTTCATCTTCTTATGTCTCCTCTTTCTCCAAATTGGAAACTGGAACAAATTTGTGTTGATTGCTAGGCTACACCTAAGCAGGGCTAGATTGAAAGAGCATGATGTAAATTATCACCCTTCACTCATGTTCTTTTGTAGCTTATTTCTGTGTCCTCCAAGGCTTTTGCCAGTAACCTCACATCTCCTCGACCACTGTCCGTGGTTGTGCTGAAGCATATACTTATCATCTTTCTTTCTGCATTCACTCAGGAAATGCGTCCCTCTTTTCCAGAAGCTTATCTGTACTTCTCATCACCACTCCGCTCTCAGGAAGGGTATTACACTGTTAAGAGCTAAAGGTCTCTGTATCATGCTGCCCACTTTGGATTTTCTTTAACATATCCAGAGGCATACTTAAAAAAAAAAAAAAAGTAGGATGGCAATGGAAAAATTTCCTATAATCAGCTGAAAAAGTAGTCAAATGTACTACTGTTATGAACTGAAATACATATACCTGTGAAAAGAAGATTTCAGCATGTGGGCTAAATAATGGGGTAGAAAGGACCGCATGGAATCAGGTTCTGAGCATAACATATAATCTGTAATTATCAGTGTACTGGGGCAGCACTTTGAGCTATAATAAGCCAAATGCATCCCAGTGCTATTCTATTTGCTTCAGTGAGGTAACAAAAATCACAGGGTAATAGAATAAGTCAGGTTAGGAGGGACGTCCAGAAGCCATCTCTTCCAAAACACATCTGATCAGATAGGCTTGTTCAGGGCCATGTCCAGCTAAGTCTTGAGCACTTCTGAGGAGGGAGATCAGCTCTTTGGGCGACCTGCTCTAGTGCTTGACCATCCTCCCAGTAAACAATTTTTTCCTAATACCTAGTAGGAATTTCCCATCTTCCAACTTGTGCCCCTTGTCCTTGCTGTGCCCCCCACAGAGGGTCAGCTCCCACTTCTGTGAGTCCTCCAGCTGGGATCTATTCTGGTGCCCCTAAAAGATGACAGACTGCTCATGGCCAGATCTACCAGGTGCTGAGGAAACAGCAGAGACCAGCTGTGGCACACAAGGACAGAGGACACACTCAGTGGAAAAGTGTTCCCGCTCCAGGAACATCAAGATCTGAACACTGCCCTGCTGCTCAGACACTGGTCAGGACTTAACTTCTTTGTCTGTAAGGCCCACTAGCAAGGATCATTTCTCAACATTGGCTGTTTTAGAAAGACATTTGCTTATTTGCCTCCCACCTCAACGAAATCCTTTTAAATTCCATGAGATATAGTATTCTGTTATTTTGCACACTTATGAAATTGCATTACATTGAGCCACATGTTCTAAAAATCCATTCAGAGGTTTCCTTCCTTTCCACAGTGACCTGTGTTGATTTGATGTGGAGGCCACTTCTGAAGGACAAGAGCTGCACCTGTGCTGTTGGCCAGGTGGAATGCACCTCCAGTAAAGTAGGAGATGCACTTTTTCACATTTCCTGCTGAGTTTGTTAAACAGGTTATATCTATTTTCAAAAGCATTGTATTACAAACTTTCAGGGAACACCACAGGCTTTTCTCTACAAAATTAAGGTGAGCTGAAAAAAAAAGAAAGAAAGAAACAATGCATTAATCTCAGTGTCAAGTAACAAAGTCTAACGTCCTAATGCACTGAACAGAATGGGAGAGGGGAAAGTTTATTGGCTCATGGAATGCAATTTTTCACTCCTTTAAAATGTTCTAGATTGTCAGTTTCTATTAATTTTTCACTTCTTGTTATGTAATATATGAACTGCATAGCTTAAAATCATTCTTGTTCTGGGAGTTTACAAAAGACCTGCAGTAATTTAATTTAATTCCATTTCTCACTGCTTAAGAAAAACAAAAGTGGCAACCCCAGCAAGGACTGGTGATTATTAACTGATGTTCCCACTCAGTTGAATTTTTTTTTTTAGGTGACATAGAAACATTCCTTTGTTTACTCTCCTTCCAGGAAGACAATCTGGTTGCTCATTTTTTAGGAAGCATTTTTTTCTGCAGAATGCAGAACACTATGCAAGCTCCTCATTTACAGTTGTGCTTATCTCCTCTAATGTACACACCAGTTTGAGGTGTACTCCCCAGAACTGTTGCTGACAGCAGACCTGACCTTCCCCAGGTGATGGCACTCTTACAAGCCTGTCTATGTTCCTCACATGTCTGCCTTACCTTGTCAATATTCAGATTCTCAGGGAAACCCTAAAAAACAAGGAAGTTGTCCTTCAGCCTTAGAAAAATAAAGTTGTTTTTTTTTCCTTTTGCACAAGTGCTCTAGGCATCCTGGAAGTCATAACATGGCAAAGCCAGGAAAGAGTATCAAGTTGCCCAACCTATGCATGGTAAAATTACAAGGAAAATTACTCCAGGACAAAGGCATGACGACCCTAGGTTGCTTATCCTGGCTGCAGAACAAATGCTGTTGTCATTTGGTGTTTAACTTATGAGGCAATAACAATTGCTTGTGATTTTGATCCTGCAAGAGCTAAAATAATATCCTATATTTCAGACTTGAGAGCAAAACACTTTCTGAAGGGCTTTTATGTATATGGCAATACAATAAACTTTTGTCCACTAAAAAAATTCAGCTATGTATTAATATTCCATTCTGATTTGAAAAATGTATGTAGTTCAAAAATCTGGGGAGTCTGGGGAGGACCCTGCTGACTGGAACCCAGCCAGTGTTACTCCAATCTGCAAGAAGGATGTGAGGGAAGACCTAGGGACCTGTTAGTCTAAATTAAGTTCCTGGAAAAGTTACAGACAAGATCAGACTGGGTACTGTTGCAAAGCATTTAAAGAACAATGCAATCATCATGCACTGTCAACATGGGCTCGCAAAGGGAAAGTCCTGTTTAACTGATTTCATGTCCTATGATAAAGTCACCCACCTAGTAGATGAAGGGAAAGTGGTGGATGTAGGTTTTTTTGAATTTCAGTAAGGCTTTTCATACTGTACCTCACAGCATCCTTTTGCACAACTTGTCCAGCTGTGGGATGAATGGGTTGATGGTGCTCTGGTGAAAGAATGTGCTGGCTGAAGGGCAGAGTCCAGAGTTGTAAGGAATGGGGCTACATCTGGCTGACAACTGGTCACCAGTGGTGCTCCTCAGGGTTCATTTCTGGGAACCAGACCTGTTCAATGTATTTATCAACAATCTGGATGCAGGACTTGAGCACACTATGATCAAGTTTGCTGATGATACCTAAATGGGAGATGCTGTTGACACTCTTGAGGGACAAAAGGTCTTGCAGAGTGATCTGGATGAACTGGAACATTGGGCTATGGTTAATGGAATGAAATTTAACAAGTCCATATATTGGATTCTGTACCTGGGACAGAATCATGCTGGGACAAGTGAAAATTAGGAGAACAGTGGCTGCAGAGTGGGGGTGCTGGTCGACAGCAGGATCAGTGTGAGTCAGCTATATGTCCCGGCAGTCAGGAGGGTAAACCCCATCTTGGAGTGCCTCAAACACAGCGTCATCAGCCATCAAAAGAGGTGATTATCCCACTGTTTTAGCACTGGTGTGGCCTCATCTGGACTGCTGTGTGCAGTGCTGAGCCCCACAATTTCAGAAGGATATTGAGGTCCTTGAATACGTCCAGAGGAAGGCAACAGCTGGTGAAAGAGCTGGAAGGAATGTCCTGTGAGGAGTGGCTGAGGACTCTGGGCTTGTTCAGTTTGGAGAAAAGGAGACTGAGTGGCGACCTGATTGCTCTTTGCAGCTTTCTTTGGCGGAGAAGTGTAGAGGGATGTGCTGAACTCTTCTCCCTGGGATCCAGTGACAGGATGTGTGGGAATAGTTCAAAGCTGCACCACCAAAGGTTTAGATAGGACATTAGGATGCATCTGTTCTTTACTGAGAGGGTGGTCAACCCTGGAACAGGCTTTCTAGAGAAGTAGTTGATGTCCCAAACTTACCAGTCTTTAAGAGGCATTTGGACATACCCTTAATTACATGCTTTAACTTTGGGTCAGCTCTGAAGTGCTCAGGCATTTGAACTGGATGATCAATATAGGTCCCTACCAACTGAAAGAATCTATTCTAAACACTTAGTAATATTTTTATGCCCAAGAGCCAATGAAACTTGCCACAAAAAAATGAAGCATAAGTGTTGGTTTCTTACAAAAAGACATGAACACCTTTCTTACCTAGTCTAAGGGAATAAAACCTTCACTCCGTTTGATGATCCAGCATAAACCTGTGCTATTGCAATGACCTGATCAACTTATGCACAGAAAAGAACAGAAATCAGTTCCACAGTGGTCTGAGGAACTTTAAAAAAATTCCCAAGTTTGAACTTATCCCAAGACACAGTAACAAAAAATCCCAACCAAACCAACAACAAAACCCACACACCAAAAACCAAACAAAACCCACCAAAACCAAACAACAGAAAAACACCCCACATCCCCACAAAAAAACAACCCAACACCCCCTCTGCCAAAAAGAAAAAAAAACAACAAAGCAAAGGCAAGTCTTTCACTGTACTACTATAAATGGCTAACAAAGCCAAGTAAGCAAGTCCAAAGCCAGAGCTCTGATGGCAGGAAAACAGAGGTCAAAGGGAGATATAGGCATGTCTTCTCATGTATGATAAGTTCCTACCACAACAACAGGGAGGAAACTGGAAGACATAAAAGTTAAACTCACAACAGAGGGACTTGCAGTTGTATAAGAGAAAGAAGTTGAAAATGTGATAAGGGGAGAAACACAGCCTCGTAGATGAATATTTTCCAATGTCTAATCCCTGCAGATCCCAGCCTGCATGAAGGAAATGCCACAGGAGAAGAGTATCTCTCTTGATTTCCCTTACTCAGCTGTGCCCTGTGCCATTTTGGGTTTATATCACCACAAATAAAATCAGAAGCTCAACACCTTGCTTTGATTTTAGATGAGAAAGATGGTAACAACTGGATTAGTAACATAAAACATCCTTAAAAGTAGCATTGTCAGGTGCATAAAGGAGGAGCTATTCCCTAAAGCAAGTCTGATTCTCATGTACACTGAGGCCATTTTACCACATTCTAGATAAAATAAAGTTTACAAGGGAATGAACATATAAATTAGCCCTGCTTGAAGCGTCCTTGCAGATAGGCAGAGGGTGGAATTAACTTCATCTGTCCTAAGCCACCCACATGGGCTCCCCCTTAAATCCCTAGCAGCAGATAGGCGCTATCAGAGAGATCCATGCACAACGCAGCTGAAGTGCAGCTCTGTTGAAAGCAGCATGGTCTGGGACAGCAGAACTGGTTGTTGGACATCACAGCCAGAGCCCATAACAGCTTCAGCAGGGCTACCTACCTTCAGCAGGGTTACTCACCAGTCTGCACCTTCCACAGCCCCTCTGAGAAGGGATAACTATGCTTGTCAGGAAGATCCTCTTCCTCCTCCTCTTCCTTTCCAGGGCTCAGACTCAGGCCTAGAAATACCCAGGCCATGCTCCCCTCCTTTAACACTCATTCCAGGCTTCTGGCTATAGTGAGGCGGCACACCAAAAACTTCTGATGCACCCTGACCAAAACTTGTCCAGATGCTACTCCCTGGATTCACCACTCAAAGCAGTGTTATCAACAAAAGAATAGGTGAGCTCCCCATGTCAAGAAAGCACCATGACCTTGGACTCAAGTCTCCTACTTCAGACTTCATTAGATCCCAGCTGATTCCTTGGATTGACCTAGCTTACCATTACCAACAGAATTCTAGTCTGCAAGATCACAAAGAGCCATGAAGGGGGAAAATATTTTTAAAATCTTTTTCTTTTCTTTCTCCTTTTTGCTGACATGTCCTACAGTAAGTAGATCATAATGTCATGGAGATGTGACTTGGATCTATGGTCATTTTCCTGTTCATTGCACTCAAAAGCACTTCCCTGTGTCCCGAAGTGGGCTCTGGCTACACACTGGCACCACAGAAAGCTGGCTCATCCATCTCATGGCCCTCTCTACTCTTTTCTCTCCTGATGAGAGGAGAAGGCATCTTGGCACAGAGGTTGAAAGGAGCTGTAGCATACCCCATGCCCAATGCTGCTGTGCAAACAAGCCTACTGACTCCTTCCCTGCCAATGCCTCTGTGCGTCACCTCCAAGCCAGAGGGTACCAAGGAGGCAGAGAGTGACTGCGTCAGTAAATGCGTCTGTGGACCCCCTTTTATCCTGTTGGGGCACTAAGAGATCGATAAACACCCTGTTCCCATTGAGCTCTGACACATAGCCAAGAGTACACCTTACTCTGGGGTTTTTTTCCTTTTTTTTCATATATGTCTATAAGGTGATTATATCCGGGTTTGTGCCCACACGGCAAAACCAAAGAGCATTCATCAGAAGAATAATGATGCAAATGTGGCTTCTTATCCTCCAGTGATTGCCCATCTGGCAAGAAGGTTTAGAAAAAGTAACAATAGTTTTGAAATAAATAGGAGGAAAGTAAAGACCGGCAGTGTACTTTCCACATCAATGGCAAATATAGCACTGATGTGGAAAGCAAACAGCTTCAAACAAGAGGTGAAACCGCTGTGGATAACTCTACACCTGTGAGCTGTAGGCTCGAATGCCAATACATTAAAACTGAGGTAAAAAATCCCAAGTTCATCACCTCAAATTGCAAAAACAGGTATTGAATGTTGTATCGTCTGTGGCCGGATAATAACAGGGGACCAGCTGAAATTCAGAGGATTAAAATACCTTGTTATGCGCTTCTAAAGCTTACCTCCTTGTAGAAATATGGATATCGATGAGGTCAGCATGCCTGTATTATACAATCATTCCTCAAAACTACCCCCCTGGCAGGGCTGTTTTTTCGGGAAGCAGGAGGGGATCTGCATGCGGAAAGAGATACAAACCTGCAGCTACTGAGGAGACGCTAAGGACGCACCTGTCCCACTGCTGCCACCCCCTCCCGTCCTCTGCACGGGCACCTGCAGGGGAAGGGGAAAACAAACCCAAATTACGGGTCGCGTTGCTGTTTGCTTGCTTTGGGGTCTGGTTTATGTCGCTATTCCGGGGAGCGCCCCGCCGGGCCGTGCTGGGGTCCGCCCGAGGGGCAGCGCCCCGAGCGCGGCCGGAGGGACCCCGGGGCGATGCCGGGGGCCGGGCGGGGCGGGGGCGGCCCCGGGGACGCCGGGAGCTCCCTGTGCTGATTGGGCTGCACG